>OZ024830.1:91747182-91755465 GCA_964016985.1 Anodontia alba | reverse complement strand
TTGGCTTCGCACTCGTTTCTTTATCGGATTTTTTTTTACCTCCCTCGGTTTATAAATCCCATATTTAAAATAGGAGAATGAATAAACTCTATTTATTATATACAAAGTAATGAAATACAGAGAATTATTAATGAAATAAAATGCATATTTCAAAAAAGTTATATATTTTCACTAGTGAAAATATAAAACTTATATTTTTACTCCTCTGAGCAGTGAAAAATATAAGATCTGGAACTACTTCGCACTCGTGAAAATTTGAATGTTTTCATTACACGAGATGAAAATTTTTATGGTATTCACTGAAAAAGAGTAAATTTTCTTTTTATTTTATTGTTTACAGGCCAATGCGCGTTTCTGACGTCATATCTAACGTCACCATCCAAAACATGAACGTCATGGCGTCGATGTCCAAGGGACAAAACTGCGTGTCAGACTTCCCCTTGCAAATGCAAGATTTGCATCTCTTCTATCGAAAGTGATGTATATAATAAAAAGAAAATTCAAATGTTTGTCGTGAATATGACTTTTATTTCATCGAGTGAAGTGAAAAAATGTATATTTCATGAGTGCCGAAGGCACGAATGAAATATACATATTTTTCACTTCACGAGAAGAAATAAAATTCATATTCACTCCAAACATTTGAATACCCTCTCTCTATATATAGAGGATATTTACTCTTTTGCTGTGAATACCATAAATATTGTCATCGAGTGAAATGAAAACATCAGTATTTTCACGAGTGCGAAGCACGAGTGAAAATTTGAATGTTTTCATTACACGAGATGAAAATTTTTATGGTATTCACTGAAAAAAAGTAAATTTTCTTTTTATTTTATTGCTCACACGTCAATGCGCGTTTCTGACGTCATAAGTAACGTCACCAAACAAAACATGAACGTCATGGCGTCGACGCTCAGTGCTTAACATGTGAACCGGTAGAGACAAAAAACAAAAAGTTTCGAACAAACCAAAATAATTTTGATACAATAATGTTCCTTACATTCTAACTAAGAAAATGCATACCAACACTTGATAGTTTAGTTCAGAAACAAAGAAGTTAGAGGTGTTCAAAAATCTGAAGTGGAGGTAACATCCACTTCTGAAACAGTGAAGAAAACCGAAGTCGTCCAAAGCGAAGAGTGAAAATATAAATCGTATCATTCACTATAGTGAAATGATACGATATCAATTCACTAGTGATTGATACCACTTTTATTTTCATCAGATATACACTGATTTCACCGCTGACAATAAAATAAATATAAATATATGCTATGGTATTCATCACCAAGGTTATTTTTCGCACATAGCTGACACTTTCTTTCGTTCAGAGGTATATTTTCCCAGCCACCCGTCTCGACAGGAAGTCTATGATTATTAGTTCTGGATTTAATGAGAGGTAAATAATGTTTTATATCAAGGTTAATTAAGTAATTCTCAAAACTTAAATCTTGCCTAAAACATTTGTAAGATTTGCCTGTTAACGACGAATTAAGTTTCTGAGCCAATTCTTGAATGTGTAAATCATTCAGAACTCGAGAAATTGCTAAATTATTCAGAACCCGAGAAATTGACCGACCTAGGCTTATCAATACAGCTTTTGTGGAACAAATCAATTCGTCTGACCAAAATAAGTATGTCTCTGATACATCGGCTCCATTTATGCTAAAAAATCCCTGTATTGTAATCATGCGAAAAAAATATTGTATATATTTGACAATTTAGTTTTCTTACCACTTACAACTGATAACCAAAATCCAATCATGCGGTTTTTAATATTTATTTCAATTGACGTCCGCCCTAGCTCAGCATGGAGCATATAAACAGGTGTACTTTTCTTCAAATTGGCCATTTGTCTTTAAAACATTGTGAATATTTTTAATTAACTGAGTATTTTCGAATTCCCAAATTTCACAAGAGTAGAGAGCAACAGGAGGAATAGTACGGTGAAATAACTGTAGTTGTAGATCAACTGGAAGGTTCAAATTACGTATTCGTTTGTATAGCACATGTAATGCCTTCCTTGCTTAGTCAACGTTATGCTTGCGCGCTTTATGAAAGCTCTTGCTTTTTTTTGTGAAAATTACACCTAGATACTTAAATTCATTACATATAGAAATTCTGTTTTCGCTAAGTCTGAAATCATACCAAACATAATTTCGGGTTCCAAAAACTTAAGTTTTAGTTTTGTCAAAATTTATGTCACGTTTCCATGGTTTCGAATATTCGTTCAAATTGTGCTGAAAATCTGCTTCGTACGTTACAAAAATAACTGTGTCATAATCATACAACAAAACAAACATTTTAACATATCTGTTGATAGTTTCGTCAGAAATTTCCAAATTTATGCCACAGCAATTATTTTGTAAAAGAAAATTTTCTGAATCGTTCAAGAATAAAGTAAATAAAACAGGAGATAACAATGGAGTCCAGTCAGATGTTTTCCAAAGTTTCAGAGATGTCAGACATCTCTGAAACTTTGGAAAACATCTGACTGGACTCCATTGTGGGAGATACAAGATTTTATTCCATGATACATATTATAGATTATTCGAAAAAAAAAAGTTACCATTAATATTTTGTTTCATAATTTTAGTCCATAGGCCCACTCGCCAAACAGAGTTAAAAGGCTTACTGAAATCAATAAATGAACAGAAAAGTTTTTTCTCCTTTGATCTGAGAAATTCAATAAGCGCCTGTAGAACGAGAATATGGCCAGTAGTGGAATAATAACCCGGTCTAAAACCTGCCTGATTCTCTTCGAGAATGTTATCATGAATAAGAATTTGTTAAGTCGTAAATCCTCACTAAAGCAGCCCGAGTAAAGGGTTTGCCAAAATCGTTATAGGTATGTAGTTTTCCGGATGAAGGGGTCACCTTGTTTATGTAAATAGGCTTAATAACACATTCAAGCAATGCATCAGGTAAAATACCAGATTCTAGAACTAAGTTAAAGAAACAATTTATAATGGTAACATAATGGCGACATGATACTTTTTTTCTCGCCTTTTCAAACTGTTTTCCAAACCAAGCTTTTGAATAGTTGCTCAACATTAATACAAGAATCTGCAGATTCTTGAAATATTTCCAGAAAATTTTGAACCTATATCATTTATGTTGTCTTTATTGATTGATCGAACATGTCCTTTAACTTGTAAAATGTGATCTTTTAACGCTTGTATCTCTCGGCTTATATTCTGAGCAAAATCAATCCTTTTGTCCACCGGTGATTTTGGCCTATGTTTTCGTATTGGGGTATTATTATTATTATTTCATTTATTAGTACATCATGAAACTTGAATGAAGTACTAAGTAAACTATGACCATCGGAAGACAGAGAGTCTCAATCAATTATTTCAAACTTAGCAATAAAGGGTGAATCTTGACATGCGGCAATTGCATAATCAATAACTGACTGAACTCGAAAGGCCATTGCACCTACATTCATATCAGAACCGCATCTACCTTTAGAATAAACATGTTGTTTGATTTACGCATATCAAGAAGAAGGTTACATTCATTATTAATTACAGTATCTTGAGAAACACGACATTTAGAAAACTTAAAACCATCAAAACTTGAAGAGGCATTAAAATAATTAAACAAATTTTCATCGAATTGAAATAAATCGGAAAATTACTCATCGCAAGGACGTAAATAATACAAGGATTTGCAACTTGTTCTCCGCGTAATAGAAAGAACCAACACATCTCGTGTTACCCGAGAAACCGCGAGAGACGTTCGAGAACCGATAGCGTCACTTGCCGCCATCTTGTTTTTTTCTTCGCCAAGAAATATTTATTGATGAAATACTATCGTATGATCGTTACTGTTAAAAACTGTTGCCTTCAATAGATTTTATTTAATCAACTGTGTCCGTTTATGTCATGAATTAGTCAAAACAACATCGTTTTACCAACAAAAACGGGTTTCATCATGAAGACTGGAGCATGAATTTTTAGCAGATTTCAAGTAAGTTTTATATAACTTCTTACTTTATGTAGCGAATTTAAGGGAACGAAATAGGTCCTTGAATGTCTCAAGTTTACTAACTACCCAGTTATTTTTGCACATCTGCCGAACCAACTGAGAAAGAAGACGTTGAACAGTGCTGTACACATTGAGTGATGAAAGACTGATGCGAGTTTTCCAAATCATTGCCCTTTTGTAACACGAAAAACATTTCAGTTTTCTGCGTTTTCTGTCTGATACTATAATTTTTAGTTAAAATTATATCTGATCCTGTGTTGGCCAGCATTTTAAAATGCTAAATCGGCCAAACCATGCATTAAACGTGTGTTGTATTTCATATACCCCCACCCGTTATATGCACTGGAACCATTGGTTGTTGCCAAGGCATTACCCATTTTGTAACGCAAAAACATTTCAGTTTTCTAAATTTTCTGTCAGATATTATTACTGTTAGTTACAGTTATACCTGAACCTGTGTTGGCCCGCATTTCAAGCCCTGTATCATCCTAAAATATGTAATATTTATGAGTTTATATGTTTATTCCAAACGCCCTCCCATTCTTATGGAATAGTTGACGGGGCATTGCCCATTTTGTAACACATAAAACTTTTCAGTTTTCTGCTTTTTATGTCAGATATTATTATTATTAGTTAAAATTATATCTTATCCTGTGTTGGCCAGCATTTCAGGTCTTAAATCATCATAGAACAGGTGAAAATGTTTATTTCATTCACCCTACCCATTATTTGTTATGGAACACAGTTGTAGGGCATTGCCAGTTTTGTAACTCCAAAAACATCAGGCCCGCATCTGATTAACGGTCGCCTCGATATAAGTGAAATAATCTTGAAAGAAACGTAAAACCCCGAATGAATAAATTAAAAAAATCAAGTATCATTGAGATTCTGATGCTGATCGGGACAGAAAATAATCGAAATGAAAACACCTGACAGATTTTTACCGGCAGCTGTGAATCTTCGATGTCTTTCGCCTCTTGAAAATCGCCGACTTTTACAAATTCATTTCTCCTTTTTATCAATTAAATAGTATGAATGACGCCTTGTGAAAAAAAAAAGATAATGGTTATTTATGCTGTGAGAGAAAACAATCAAGAAAAAAAAGGTAATGTTTATTTATACTGTGAGAGAAAACAATCAAGAATTACGGTCATGGTTGTTCGCTCTTTCGAGCGATACCGGCGATAGCGTACCTGTGTTGTCTTGGTAACGAAAGTCTCGCGCGGCTCTCGCGACCGTAGGACTCTTAACACAGGGACGCACGAGATATTGCGGGATTTCGTTTAGTTGCGAATCTTGTAATTTTATACGTCTTTGCTCATCGGTATCAATAAAATTTGTCTCTCGTTCTTGAAATGAAATGAATTTTTTTATCGTATCTCTGAATTAATGTTGCCAAGATTTAATTTTTTATCCAGTTCAAAAACGAGAGACTAACTGAAATTTTACAGACTGGCAGATGCCATATTTTATGGTCATATTGATACTATATAGCAATTTATTAAACCTTTCTTGGATAAAAAAAAGGTCTACTTTTGAGGAATATGGAGCTTTTATCTTGTTGAGGATTGAATCCCCAATGAGTAAAACGAATTTTCGCATTGTAGCACTCTGAACTCGTTTTTGCCCGCTTTCGTCGAGATGTCCATTCACAATAACTTGGATATTCAACACCGCGGTAAAATAAGAAAAATAACGTAGATAACCTTTACCACTCTCTGGGATAATTCAGCAGATGACAAATTAACGATATATTTCTTTCTTTCCTTTTCCCCCAGAAGCAGGCTTTGGGATTTCATGTAAATTGTTTCCTTTGACAAAAACCTATTTTCTGGGGAAAATAAGAAAAATATTTCGAAACGGTCTCCTGAAAATTTTAAACCCAGCAAGCTAAGCGTTAAAGGTTGATGGGCCGAACTTAAAGCGCCTGTGTACAAACTTATCAATGACACGTGGCCTCTCGACAGGACTTCCGGTTTATGCGGTGGTCGGCCGGAAATGGGACTACGGTCCCATAAATTAATGGCTAATATAATTCTTCAAGTAACAATCGAACGGACAAGAAGAAGGCACAGTCTAAAAAAAACCAACTATGAATGACTTGACCGTTCTTTAGCTTGTAAGTTCACAAAGGGCAGTTGAAGACCGGTCAAGCAGGATAGAAATAAACTGTTGAAAGTATCTGCTTTCATAAAAAGCAAGGTCTACGCTTAGCACACATATGCTAAGTGTTGACTAAGCTTTTTTTGTGAACGCTAATGATCGGTTATAATAACGTTGACCAATCTATAGAATATACCACTGAACCGATCCATGACCTTTCATAAAGTGCAATGGCAATTATAAAGATTGTCTACAGCCGTAGGAGTAGGCAATCAGTGGTCCCCAACGACCGATAAGGTTAAGGGAAGTGAATCTTCCTTGGTTTTTTTTTTTTTTTTTTTTTTTTTATCAAATTTATATCAAAATGATTGATTTGTCAGGATCATTTATCTCAGATACATTCTCCACAAACCTTGCGTTTCCCGTTAACATGTTTGTACATACCCCTTCTGGCGTCTCAAACTCCTTAATATTATGGGGATGAGCATTTAGGAAATCTTTGACAGCTGTTTCGTAGTCGCCGCGTTTTTTGTACCGTCCATCGCCTATATTTTTTCTCGCCGAAGATCTAAGCACTGTCAAGGCTTTCCATCCTGTAAATCCGTATAATATACGGATCAAACATGATTTTTCATGCATTAAGATTCGCCAGGTCCCTTGGGAGGTGTTGAAAACCGAGGCCAAAGGCCGCGGTTTTCAACACCTCTCAATAACCTGGCGAATGTTAATGCATTGAAAAATCATGTTCAATCGCTATTATTGCATAAAAACTGAAAACATTTGCTACATTTCGTGTTATTTCTTGCACTATTTTGTTTCGCTTTTTCACCGATGTCTCGCGAACGTAATTTCCACTGACTATGCTCGTTCTAGGGCCGGGCAGTACACATCTCGTAATGGCAGCAAATCTATGGTCCCGGTACGAGCATATTGAAAGTTGCGTAGCCGTGCATTAACAGCGCGTGAATTGCCTTGTTAATACACGGCTTTTCGCCGGTTAATGCACGGCTGTTAATAACGTGCGACACTGTTTTTTTTATGCAATAATACCAACTCAACGGTCTTTATACACTTTCATACCATTTGACTGGTTAAAGAAAAAGTTTAACACTTCAATAAAGTTCAGAGTAGGAATCTTCGGATCTATTTTTCTTCCACCGTCCGTCAAAAGACTAACAGCTTTGAGAAACTTTCATGACTCTTTGCTGACTAAGTTTGAATTATAACGAATAAGTTATTATTATGAAGACTTTATCGATATATAAACTCCAGCAAACTAAACACAAAAGCAAAGGGAAGTTTCTGAATAATTCGCCGCAGTTTACACATCAATACCTTTGGCTTTATGTTAAATTGGTGGTTGATTCGCCGGGATATACACATCGACAAAATCCACAAAAAAAAAATATTCCTGCATTAAAGAAGCCTGTCGGACAGCTATTTTCACTTAGTAGTAGGCTGTTTTACCAAATACCTTGCCATCCGGACAGCTTGGTTTATGGTTTCCACCTACGGTCGGCATAAACTCTGATCAACAGCGCATTACATCGATGTGGCGTTTTTAAGACGTTTTGAAGTGTCCAGTTTTGAAAAAAAAATGCATTTAAATATTCGCTGCAGAATGACAGTCTTAAAAGACGGTTTGGCATACGTTACACCCTTACAACTTACGTCATAGCGATGATGAATACACTTATTTTCGTCAGCAACTAGTTTCATGGAAACATCTTGAACTAAAAAGGGTTTTATGAAATTCAGAACATTCATGTAGGGCACTAAATTTTCTGTCATATGGACTGTCTGTCTTTCGAAAAGTCTTGGGTTTCTGACACGCAGTGGAAATTCAGATACTTTGACCATCCATGCTGATATTCAGTAACAATAATTATTGGTTAAAAAGTAGTGCCGCACATTATTAACAGCCGTGCATTAACCGGCGAAAAGCCATGTATTAACAAGGCAATTCACGCGCTGTTAATGCACGGCTACGCAACTTTCAATATGCTCGTACCGAGGCCACGGCGTCACGAGATGTGTATTGCTCTGCCCCAGAACGGGCATAATCCGTGCAAATAGCGTTCGCGCGACATCGGTGAAAAGGCGAAAAAAAAAAATAGTGCAAGAAATAACGCGAAAAGTAGCAAATGTTTCCAGTTTTATGCAATAATAGCGATCGAACATGGTTTT
>OZ024830.1:91539682-91742182 GCA_964016985.1 Anodontia alba | reverse complement strand
CAGGGAGACGACTTTTTGGCTAAGTGGTTAGAACACTGGATTTTTACCGGACAAACCGGGTTCGAATTCCACGATAGACGGGAATATTTTTTGCGATACTTCATTCCTTTGTTACGACTTTCATGTCGTAAGATGGGTGTTTGTCCGAGATTGGACTTTACTTCGCGGAAAACGGCGTCGCGTCATCATAAACGATGACTCCCCTGAAGGTGGGGAGTGTTACGGTCTACCACTTCTACCTTCGATAATCTGCCTTGGCAGATTTTGCATATCTTGTAAGTATATATTCAGTTTCCGAAAACTTCGTCAGGGAGTCGAATCTTTGGCTCAATGGTTAGAGCATTGGCCTTTTAACCGGGCAGATCGGGTTCGAATCATACAATAGGCGGGATTTTTTTTCAGTTATGATTCATTCCTTTTGTTACGACTTTCAAGTCGTAAGATGGGGGCCCGTCCGAGATTGAACTTTACGTCGCCGAAAATGGCTTCGCTTCTTTATAAATATATTCAATCTCTGACAACTGCGTCAGGGAGTCGACTCTTTGGTTCAGTGGTTAGAACATTGGATTTTTAACCGGGCAGACCGGATTCGAATCCCACGACAGGCGGGAAACTTTTGTAGCTATGCTTTTTTGCTCTGATACGACTTTCATGTCGTAAAACCTGTTCATTGTCTTATTGTGGTGTTTAGTGGATTTGGTCACATTGTCTAGCATTGTAGCCACCTTGCTGCTTGCTTTGGTTTTCTTCGGTTTGTGGCTTTTGTACGGTCTGTCACGGTTTGTTTGCTTTTCCTCTTGGTGTCATTGGTAGGCTATGTTCTTGAATTGTGGTTCTTCGTGGATATCTTCTTTACTACATCAGCAAAACATGCCTATATAATTTTGACCCCTGTAGACCCCACTTTTTATAGTAAAACTGGGGTTTACAGGGGTATATATTATTTTTCTTATTTCTGCTAAAAACATTGATTGTGGGTACTCGTTAGAACCGCCTCACCGAGGCGGTTCTAACGGTGAGGCGGTTCTAACGAGTACCCATAATCTATGTTTTGAGCAGAAATATGAAAAATATCAAAATTTTTTTATCTGAAAATTTTCATTTTTTTTAAGGTAAAATTTTCAGTATATTTGAATAGGCATGTTTTCGTAATGTATTTCAGAAATTTTGTGAACATTTGTTTTAAGTTTTGCCTTATTTTGCTGCTACAACATTACGTTAATGTTGCTGCAGCCAAAGGTCAAGGTCGCATGCTTCGAAATTTGGCAAGCAGTCGCGTTGAAGTTTTACGCTTTATATTTATAAACATTTCAGATAGTTTTCTTTTGCAATTGTTGATACGTGGCTAGTCTTACCTCAGTATCATTACGAAAACACGCCTATTCACTGAATATACTGAAAATTTTACCACCAAAAAATGAAAATTTTCAGATAAAAAAATTCTATATTTTACATATTTCTGATCAAAACATAGATTGTGGGTACTCGTTAGAACCGCCTCGACGAGTACCCACAATTTGTTTTTTTAGCAGAAGTAAGAAAAATAATGTATACCCCTGTAAACCCCAGTTTTACTATATACAAGTGAGGTTTAAGGGGGTCAAAATTGTATAGGTATGTTTTCGTGATGGAATACAGATTCGTTGATACAGTGGTGAATCGGTCGAGCCCCATCCCCCCCCCGCCCCCCCCTTTTGACTCAAAATTTTTTGGATAAATTTGAAAGACTTGGGATACCGTATTTACCCTAAATATTCACACCTTTACTCTTTACCTTATACTTCTCTTCAACAAGTCCAGTTTACTGCCTGTGAGTGTGTGTAAAATTGCTGAATAAGTGGCAAACAGTAAAAACCCTGATCAGACGCCGCGTTCTGTGGCGTCTGGTGTGGGTCTACACTGTTTGCTTAGGTCTGTCTGTCCGAGTACATTCAAGTAAATAAGGTACTCGTATCAAATCAAACCCCTCAGAAAGCATCCTGGATCCGCCCTTGTGACATCTTCCTTTTGCTGCTGCTGAATAACACTCTTAGAAATGTCGCACTAGTTCCTATGCTGGCACAGATCAGATAGCATTATTTTTAAATCTGTATCGGGCCGTTATCGGTCCGACAGGGTTCATGTCGGGCCGATAACTGCCCGATATAGAATTAAGTAGAATGCAAGCTGGCCGGCGGAGAGAATACGTGATCCCGACAGTCGTTTGTTCCAGTCAAGATAAGTATGACAGGAGTTCTGGTAATCCGAAAATCTATGGTTGTGTAGGTGGGTGGAAAGCGTGTCGTATTTCTAAAAACGTGGAACAATCCTCATGTGAGAATGGGAAGAAATAGCCCCTGTGCAAATTCACGTACATTCTGTGAAACAATGGCGATTTTGATGGAACACTTTTACATTTCATTAAAATATTTTAGTATTTTCAACCTGACAAAATGGTGAATACACAGAGTTAGTAATAAAAGATGCTTCTGGACACGCGAACAAATCTACAAAGCCCCTACAAGGACCTCCCAATATTTTAGTATTTTCAACCTGACAAAATGGTGAATACACAGAGTTAGTAATAAAAGATGCTTCTGAACACGCGAACAAATCTACAAAGCCCCTACAAGGACCTCCCGATCACAAACTTACGGCAACCTTACGGGTTGAGTTAAATGACTGCGATCACAACCTTACGGGTTGAGTTAAATGATTGACACGAATCTGTCAGAGCCAAACCGTAACACCGCATTCATTTCATTAACCCTTAAAGCGCCAAGAAAAACTGCGTCTGAAAATGTCGTCTGTTTATGTCGTCTGCTGAATATTCTTGCAAACTTTTCAAACCTATTTTTGCATACAGGCAAACAGTGTGGACCCAGATCAGACTGCTCCTAAAGAAGCAGTCTGATCTGGGTCCACACCGTTTGCAAAAATGACTTTTAAAATCACAAGCAGATGACAAAGCAGACGACAATAGTTGTGATTGGCGCTTTAAGGGTTAAAGTAAATAATTATTTCTGAAGCCTTACCGTTTCAACATCAGAATTTGTTATATCATATTATCAGACATAATCATTTCTTATCCATGACTTGTTGATTTCTGCACCACCATGCTTTTTGTGAAACCTGACTATCCTCATTATTACGTCTTCAAATTTCAGTGAGACGGATTTTGTTACCAAATATGGGATTTGAGATTATATTTCAAACGAACATGCGAGATTATTCATATGACCAATGGCTGTTTCACACAAATTTTAGCTTTCTTTAAAAGCTTGTTCTGCACTTAGCACACTTATGTAAACGTAAGCGTTTGTTTGTTTGTTTGTATGAGGTTTTACTGCCCGGTAAGGCTGGCACGATTAATCGGATAATCGATTAATTGATCGATATATATACCGCAAAAATGATTATCATTACAGATTCGCTAATAATCGATTATTTGATTTCTGTGTCTGTTACTTTACCGTATTTACCGTTAGTATTCAGACACCTCAACACTTTACCATACTTGATCTAAAATTTGTACATATAAAATTTACTACCCACTTTAGTGTCTTAAATAGCTGGATGAGTGGCAAACAGTGTAGACCCTGATGAGACGCCACGTTTGCGGCGTCTCATCTGGGTCTACACTGTTTGCTCACGCCTGTCGGACCAAATGCATACAGTAAAGTATAACATATGGTAAGAGTCATGCTCAATCAGATAGGCAAAATTATTATCAAATCTTCAGTGATTACTAATCGATTATCAATCACAATGGCAGCACTGATAATCGATTATGTTTTAGCACCGATTGGCCAGCCTTACTGCCCAGTCAATATTCAGAAAATATTTCACGATCAATTTCCACGAAAGAATATTGCCGACCCGTCGGGGTCGACCCGCAGCCTCCTGATCACAGGTCAGACGCGCATCCAACGTAAACCAAGCGTTTGTAAAGCGATTACTTTGTTATATAACGTTTAGCAGTTGACTGGTAAGCATAAAACTTGATTGACATTGTGCTGTCAATCTTCAATCAGCTGTAACATTTATTGTGTGGTGAGGGTAGACCATGCTCTTTGTAAAAGCTACTACTTGGATATAATAACGTTGAGTAGCATTGGACCAGTCCATGACATTTCGTAAAGCGCTTCCGGAGGAATAGCAAACTAAGATTGTCTACACCCGTGGACAAAGAACAAAGCTGGCCACCTGGTTTTGTCAATTTTACATGGACCCCGGATTAAAGAGTGAAAATCATTGAATACAAAAAATCATTTTCTGAATAGATCGCTTTAAAGTTCACACCCGGAAAAGACACTATCCAAACAAACAAGCAAACAAACAAACAAATAAATGAATGAATAAATAAATAAATAAACAGACAAAGAAAGAAAGAAAGAAAGAAAGAAAGAAAGAAAGAAAGAAAGAAAGAAAGAAAGAAATAGTCAGATTAACCGAATCATAATTGCAGCAGACGACATTTTGATTTTTTAAAATCATTTTTTCAGAAAATATGATGGCATCTGATGTGAATCCCTTGCATGGAAGATGATTCACATGAGATGTTAAGCCTTATTCATGTCATCCGCTACAAATTTTGCTTGGCCTCTTAACGAAGGCAGGCGATTCAAATGAAGTTTCGAGCCTTATTTCCTCTGAGCATTAAGTTAAAAAATTAGAATGTCGCTATGCTGACCATGATCATTCATACATTCGCTTGCTCAGATGTTGTCTGCTCTGCTGTCGTCTGCTAAGTTAGCTAGTAGCGTACTAAGGTCTGAATTCACCTTTCGCAGCCGTGAAAATAGTTAACACTTAGCATGTTGGGTTAAAATTTCAGCAGACGACATTTTGAATTTTTTTTTTCTTTCTTATTTTTCCTAGAAAACTGGATGACATTTCATCCAACTTCTCCCCTTAGAAGACAATTTGCATGAAGTGTCAGATCCTATTTTATAGGAAAAAACTAAGAAAAATGTCATCAGCTTGTCGTCTGCTGAATTTGTCCATAGCGTGGTAAGTATCATACGAAGTCAGTAAGTCAGTGTACTACAGTGATGTTAGACTGTGTATTTGGAGTATGGGCACATCTAGTGTTGCATACCATAGGTCACTGCAGCCTATATATTGACCCCTGACTTACATTACAGAAAATCCATTGCGTTCACACACATGTGAAATGGACTTTAAAACACTTTTATTTTATTGCAAGCGGTAAAATCAATGTATATCCGAAATGAATAAAAATGTTTTCACAATATTGAAAAATATCACGACTTTGTTATTTTCACTGCTCGTTTCGGAATACGTCTGTAGTCTTCATTGTTACATTAACATGTGCAAATGGCCAAATTATATTGTTTTGACGAAAATTTGGTTTTGTCTGCTTAACGCATCATGTGATAGGCACTGGACGTCGACGTCATAACGGACAAGAAAAAGTAAAAAGGGAGATAATCTTGTCATTGAACAAGACAAGAGTTTTACAATCGAGCCATAGTATACAAACGCCAAAATTTCCTTAAGCTAGTTGTCCACGTGATTATCATTGAACAATGTAATCAAACCGACCGTTAGACGAAATCCAGGTAACGGTTATTTATAGCCACGCAATTCTTGTAAAGAAGGTTATCTGTAGAACCTGGACTTGGGCATTAGCAAACAGTGCAGTCAGATCAGACGCGGGGGTCGAACCCGCTACTTCCTGCTCACCAGTCGGACGCGCATCCAACTGAGCCACCGAGGCCGGCATAAAAATTAGTGCAGGGGCATATTTCATGTGGAGGCACCGGTCATTTACAAAACAATGCTGTTCGCTCGTATACTGAAGAATTAAAAAGTCCCATATACTGACCTGTGACCTAAACAACAAAACAAAACATTACGAAAACACACCTATTCAAATATACTGAAAATTTTATCACCAAAAATGAAAATTTTCAGATAAAAAAATCTTATATTTTTCATACTTCTGCTCAAAACATAAATTGTGGGTACTCGTTAGAACCGCCTCGACGAGGCGGATCTAACGAGTACCCACAATTTATGTTATTGAGCAGAAATAAGAAAAATAATGTATACCCCTGTAAACCCCAGTTTTACTAAATAAAAATGGGGTTTAGTGGGGTCAAAATTATATAGGCATGTTTTCGTGATGATGTGCAAGACCTAGTCACTGCTTTGTAAGAAACTGATCAAATGTGGAGTGTGTGGGTATATCAAATAAAGAAGACCACATGTCACATACTGAAAATATACTAAGCAAAACTGAAAACGCTACACTACAAAATTTGATTTCCTTGGTAAAGTTTTAGACAACTTTTATACAAAACGGTTAGGTAATGTTTCCCAGACATTCAGCAAACGATTTGTCGCAATTTTCATCAATTTGTCTTTTTTGATACCCGAGTTATGCTTATTTTTTTTATTTAAGCCTTATTCGTCGAAGTGTGTATATGCGCATGCGCAGATAAAACGCTTGTGGCTTATCATAAAGTGTCATAACAGAAGTGCAATAAAACACATAAAAATCTGAACTATCCTTTGAGTCAAGCTCAGAAATCAAAGTTTAATTTGTCAATGTTGTAAATTATCTCCCTTTGACAAAACAACTAGTGAATATGAAATGTTTGATATTCTTTGATTGATCACAATTTTCGAAGAATTTCTTTTCCAACATAACTGTAGCCTAACACCACATTAATATTCCTATCGTTTACTCGAATAGGAATGGCACCAGCGTTCGATGTGAAAACACATTGTTTTTCCTGTGGAGATTGCATTCTTTGCAATTTGATGAAACAACCGCTTTTCAAAATCGAATTTCTAGGCGACCAAACACATTTGTGATGAGAACTTTGCATTTGCCGATTGTCTAATGTCCAGTTTACCATTTCGTGCAGTAGGAATTGGTCTGGATTCTTTCTTTTGGATTTCTGCTGGCCTAAACTTGGCGAGATTGTGTTCGAATTTGCATGCCTAAATTTTGGACCACTGTCACGTTGGAAGGCCGTTCCTGTGTTGCCTTTTGCCCGCAGCAGTTAAACTCCTGTGGTTGGGGATAGCCCAATTATTCATCTTGAAAACACGCCTATATAATTTTGACCCCTTAAACCCCACTTTTATGTAGTAAAACTGGGGTTTACAGGGGTATACATTATTTTTCTTATTTCTGCTCAAAAACGTAGATTGTGGGTACTCGAGAACCCATTATGTTTTGAGCAAAAATATGAAAAATATCAGAATTTTTATCTGAAAACTTTCAGTTTTGGGTGGTGAAATTTTCAATATATTTGAATAGACGTGTTTTCGTAATGGAACTCTAAGATACACCGTAATTCAATTTCCAGGTTTGTTTCGTTTTGTAGATACAGGACCAACAATTCAGGTGTGGTGTTTTCACTTTTGTTCAGTGTACAGTGGACTTCCGTTATCTCGACCTCACTTATTTCGAAAAACCGTTTATCTCGAAGTAAAAATCTGGTCCTTGTTTTAATATGGAAACTTAACAACAGGTAACAAAATATTGAGGAAAAGAGGAGAAATTGCTCTCCTCTTTTCCACAATATTTTCAATATATCTCTAATTTCAAGAGTGAAATTACATTTTCATTTGTGAAATGTGGTTGTTCGATTTATTGTCTTTTTTTGTTGTTTTTTTCAATTCTGCAAATCTGATATGTCGAGGTACGGATATCTCGAAGTATTTCAGAGAGTCCCTTGGACTTCGAGATGAGAGTTGACTGTAGCTCATATCTTGTCCTAAATTGTCTTGGACTATATCTTTCTTGTGACCTATACTACAGAAACATCAAAGCACTCACAGCACTGGTGGGTCAATTTTCTCCGAGTGTAGGTTGGGAAAATGGTCAAGAATGGGTACTTAATTAAAGCTATTTCATTTAACGCTTAAATTCCTGTAATTTAAGCAAACAGTGCAGACCCTGATCAGAAGCCGAAGAACTGGGTCTACAATGTTTGCAAATGTCCCAGGACTAAGCCCAGTTCAGGTTTTACAGATAACCCTCTTTACACAGCACTCTGACATCACAGCAACAAGAAAAGATATAAACAACGGTTACCTACATTTCATACAAGGATTAACTTTATTGGTCAGAGATAGTCAGTTGGACAACAGCAATAAAACTCAGATTCTTTAGTAACTTTGGGCAACTGATAACAATTAACCCAAAAACTTTCAGTTTAGGAATTGAGTTCAGTTCAGAGACAACATGTTATGGGTTTCATATCGTGAAGAATTGGTTTGTCCATCTAATGTGTGGTTTGATTTCATTGGTCAGTGATAATCACATGGACAACACTCTTAAGGAAATTTTGGTGTACGGTCAAACCTGTCTTAAATGCCACATATATTAAGCAATCACCTATATTAAAAGGCCATATTTTCAGATACCCTAAAAGTTAGATAAGTGTGAATTACCTGTATTACAAGCACCTGTCTTAAATAACCACTTTTTGTGGTTCCCTTGGTTGCTTGCTTACAGGTTTAACTTATGTATGCTTTTGGTGGTCGATTGTAAACAAAACATTCAACACAAAATGTGCAAGACCTATACCATGCATTGTAAGAAGAAACAAATCAAATTTGGTGTGTGTGGGTATATCAAATGCAGACCGCCTCTCACATACTAAAAGTAGGTCACTGTAACCTTTATCTTGCAGCTCGTCCTCTAACTGGTAAATGTCCTGAAAATTCGAACACTTTAATCCATACTTTTTTTGCCTAATTTTTGTTTTTAATGCAGTGGTTTCTTAAAAAACTTAGTGGAATAGCAAACGGTATAGACCCTGATCAGACTGCTCCTTCAGGAGCAGTCTGATCTAGGTCTGCACTGTTTGTGTATGCTATTTTGTGGGACACTTTAGTATACCAAATTTTCCGACATTTACCGTAGATTGTCTTGGCTGGGAGTACCTGTCCAAACGTATACATTTGGTCCAGTTAGCTGAATAAATTAAGAGACCACGCCCACTTCTAATTTTCAGCCAATCAGAGTACTTGATCCAGGTTGTTGATATAAATTCAAATACTGAATAGCAAACAGTGCAGATCCAGATCAGTTGGCTTCTGAAGAAGCCAACTGATCTGGATCTGCACTGTTTGCAAAGGCAGGGTATATCCCGGTTCAGCAGGACAAGGGTTAACAAATTTTAGTCCAGAGGCCCTGAAAAAGGGAAACGGCAAACCCAGACCCAGAACAGACACCACAGAATGCTGCATCTGCTCAGGGTCTCCTCTGTTTGCAAAAAGGTTAGCCATTTTTCTGTTGGATTATCCAAATCACATAGCCTGACATACATGTACCTAAAATTGAAATTGGATTGTTCCAATATATAGTGTGGAGGAGTCTATTCAGTCTAAAATGGGTAAAGAAAACAATAAAATTGTTTTGTCAAATTTTAATTTTCTTTTATTTTACATAGCACTTACAGTATTGAAGGCATAGACAAGAGTTTACTGCAGATTGCACCATTAACATCTGAAACATGACATGAAAAAAGTTCCTTTTCACAAATATGCAACAAAAGCCCAAACCAGCTTGAATATTCTTGCAGTCTGAGTCTGATCAGAGACTTCACTATCTACAAACAGAATCCATAGATACTGTAGAATATAATGATGAAGAGAAAAAGCCCCATTACAAAAACACGCCTATTCAAATACATAGAAAATTTCACCTCCAAAAACTGAAAAAATTCAGATAAAAAACTTCTGATATTTTTCATAGTTCTGCTCAAAACATAGATTGTGGGTACTTGTTAGAAATGCCTCCATGAGGCAGTTCTAATGAATACCCACAATCTATGTTTTTGAGCAGAAAAAAGAAAAAAATAATGTATACCCCTGTAAACCCCAGTTTTACTACATAAAAGTGGGGTTTAAGGGGGTAAAAGTTATATAGGTATGTTTTTGTTTGTGTTGAGGTTTTACGGCCCAGTCAACCCAATGGGGTCATGTCGAGCGCGGTCAGTTTACCTAACCACACGTTTACTGGGCAGGCTTAGTCCTCTAAGCGGTTAACCAGTAATGTGCACATTCTTTCGCCAGAAACTGACAACTGCCCTTCTTGAATCAGCGGAAGGGAGAGAATGACCGTAGAAAATATTTCATGATCAATCTCCACGAAAGAATGTTGCTGACCTCGGCGGGGGTTGAGCCCGCGACTTCCTGGTCTCCAGTCGGACGGCGCATCCAACTGAGCCACCGAGGCCGGTATGTTTTTGTGATGCCTGATCAGAATGTGTGGATAGTCAGGGTTCTGAAATATGGGTTTTTGCTGTTCATGTGTGGCATCAGGGCCCCTTTACAAAAACATGCCTATTCAAATATATTGAGAATTTTACAACCAAAAAAGGAAAATTTTCAGATAAAAAATTCTGATATTTTTCATATTTCTGCTCAAAACATAGATTTTGTGTACTCGTTAGAACTGCCTTGGCAAGGCGGTTCTAACTAGTACCCACAATCTATCTTTTTTAGCAAAATAAACAACATAATGTATACCTCTGTAAACCCCAGTTTTACTATATAAAAGTGGGGTTTAAGGGGGTCAAAGTTATATAGGTGTGTTTTTGTGATGCACTTCTCACGTTTAACATCACTTCTTTTTTGGCAGTGTCTTTTCATTTTATAACCTACTTTTTTTTATTATTTAATTTTCCATGAAAATGCAGATTTTGACAAGTAAGCATTTTGACAAAATGACTCTAAACCCTTGAAGTTCCAACCACAACTGCAACAGATGGATTGTCATCCATTTTTCTCTAAACAGACAACTTGGATGAAATGTCAAGCCATATTTTCAGGAAAAAGTAAAAAAAATATTTAAATGTCAACTGCTTATACTAAAATTCCAAAGGTCAGAGGCAAAGCTCCAGAGAAGACATTTTTTCAACCAAAAAATACTGGGCCCAGTTGTTCAAAGCTAACAACATTGTTACTTAACGATTCGTTAAATTTTACATCAAGTGATACGCAAATATGCTGAAATTTTTTGCTGAAAAAATGTGAGTAGCTTTTGCAGTGCAAAAGCTTCTCACATTTTTTCAGCAAAAAATATCAGAATATTGTATATTGAATCCGCTAAAACAGTTAACTAAATGACCCTTAACGAGCTTGTTAAGCTAACAACGCTTTGAACAACTGGGCCCTGATATTTTCTTACGTCTCCACGAGAATGTATGTTGTATACTCATTAGAAGTGCCTCACTGAGGTGCTGCTAATGTGTACCCACAATATGTTTTCATGGAAAAATAAGAAAAATTTTATGTGGCTACCCTGTCTTATCTAGAGTCATGTAAAGGCCATTTCCCGTCCTGACTGGAATTCTCTAATACACGTCCCATTTCCCGTCCTGACTGGAATTCTCTAATACACATCCCATTTCCCGTCCTGACTGGAATTCTCTAATACACATCCCATTTCCCGTCCTGACTGGAATTCTCTAATACACATCCCATTTCCTGTCCTGACTGGAATTCTCTAATACACATCCCATTTCCCGTCCTGATTGGAATTCTCTAATACGCATCCCATTTCCCGTCCTGACTGGAATTCTCTAATACACATCCCATTTCCCGTCCTGATTGGAATTCTCTAATACACATCCTTTGTTGCCACAGATTTAGTAACGATAGTGGAAAACACAGTTTGTATAATCTGATATAAATTGTGGTATAAGATTGACTGTTCGTTGGTGAAATTATGCTTCATTTTTAACCGTTTGTTGGGATAAATGTCTTTTGAAATGAAATCTTCACTTCTGTTCATTTTGCTGAAACAGAAATCTGAAAAAAAAAAGAAAAAAAAAAAAAGAAAAGAAACATTAGGACATTATATCTTAACCCTTAAACTGCCAATCACAACAACTGTGGTCTGAGTTGTCATCTGCTTGTGATTTTAGAAGTCATTTTTGCAAACAGTGTGGACCCAGATCAGACTGCTCCTCTAGGAGCTGTCTCATCAGGGTCCACAGTGTTTGCCTGTATGCAAAAATAAGTTTGAAAAGTTTGCAAGAATATTCAGCAGATAACATAAAGAGAGGACATTTTCAGATGCAGGTTTTCTTGGCATTTTAAGGGTTAAAATAATTTTCAAATAAGTTTGAATTTTTTTCATGTGAATACTTAGAAGGCGTTGTGCAAAAAAAAAAAAAAAAATACTGTTTGAGAAAAAAGAGATATTGTGCGCACAAGAACTGTTACACCTATGCCTAGGCTGATGCTAACAGGATTTGGAGCAAAAATATGTTCCATTCCAACTCTGGTGGAGGGACATAAAAAAAGAAGTCACAGTGACAAATGCGTTTTCACAATGACATACTGAATTATGGGATGACTGTGAATTCCTAGTATGAAATCAAGTGCATATCTGAGGAGTAATATACTGAAAATATACTAAGCAAAATTGAAAACGCTACACTACAAAATGAAAGTAATGTAATTTTCAAAAACAGTATGTCACAATGACTCAAACTTGTGTGATAATATTTAATTTGAAGAAGGAACCCTATATCATTTTGGGGTCTGAGATATAAATGTGACCCAATTTCTTAAAAAAAAAAAAAAGTCAGTCACACTGACTTATGGTTTTGGGAAATGATTTTGCCTTATGTGAAGAGTATATGGCCTAAGTCTGATCCCTATAGTGTATCTAGGGACCCATATTTCTAGAAGTTGGGTCATCCTCAGCTTTGAAGGCATATAGTGACCTTGAATTATGGTGAACTTGGTGTAAATTCTGAATCCTTTATGAAGTACCTAGCACCGAGACATAAGAATCTTAGCATAACAATGCATGTAGTTTCTATAATTTAGTCAGTGAACCATAAAATATAGGTTAAGAGGTCAGACACTAGCTGCAGTACCCACAACATGTGTTTTCGTGGAGAAATTAGACAATTATTCAATTGATACCTATTCTTATCTATTCTTAAATTACATCACATCACGAAAAAATGCCTATTCAAATATACTGAAAATTTTACCACCAAAAAATGAAAATTTTCAGATAAATAAAAGTCTGATATTTTTCATATTTCTGCTCAAAACATAGATTGCAGGTACTCATTAGAACTGCCTCAATGAGGCAGTTCTAACAAGTACTCACAATCTATGTTTTTGAGCAGAAATAAGAAAAATAATGTATACCCCTATAAACCCCAGTCTCACTATATAAAAGTGGGGTTTAAGGGGGTCAATATTATATATGCATGTTTTCCTGATGTTACGAGAATCTCAGAATCTACTTCTAACACCCACAGCTCCAGATAAAAAAAAAAACGTATGTTGTGGGTACTCATTAGGTGGGGCTGAGGCCCTTCTAAAGAGTACCCAGAACAAACATTTTTGCATAGAAATAAAAATATCCATATTTTGGGTTGAAAAAAATCTACAGTAATGTAGCCAGAATGGAATAACTTTTACAATCCAGCACTCAGGTGAGGCACTTCTTATGAGTACCCACAACATATATTTTCATGCAGAAATGAAAATATCCAAAATTTTGGGTTGAAAAAAAAAAAAAAATCTACAGTGCCTGAAAAAATTAACTTTTATGATCCAGCACTCATGAAAAATCACTCTCAAACAGCATGTATTTGTTTCCTTATTTGTTTGTTTGTTTTGAGGTTTTATGGCCCAGTCAACCCAATGGGGTCATGTGGAGCACGGTCAGTTTACCTAACCACACGTTTACTGGGCAGGCTTACTCCTACAAGCTGTTAACCAGTATTGTGCACATTCTTTCGCCAGAAACTGACAACTGCCCTTCTTGAATCAGTGGAAGGGAGAGAATGACCGTAGAAAATATATCATGATCAATCTCCATGAAAGAATGTTGCTGACCTCGGCGGGGGTTGAACCCGCGACCTCCTGGTCTCCAGTCGGACGGCGCATCTAACTGAGCCACAGAGGCCGGCCTTTGTTTCCTTATACATATGCATAATGTTTTCCTTATACATATGCATAATGTTTTCCTTATACATATGCATAATGTGCATAATGAGCACTACGTCTGTGATCTACCCACCTGTTTCTGGTCTGTTACTGTTACTAGCAACATGTGAAAGGCAGACTCGGCTAATCTGTGCCAGCAGTGTCGTGACATCCTCACAAAGTGGTGGAAAAGCTTGACAGACTTTTGTCAAACATGGCAGTGTCTCTGAGAAGAACTCTACTCTTAATTTGGCTTCTAAAACTGTCAAAAAACAAACATATTTATGAAAATTGTATTTTGTGTCCTGTATAAATAAATAAACAAAACTTGATGCTGCTGCTGATGATGATGATGAATTAGTGTTGTAAGAGTGGGTATCACCACATTATTTTTCTTATTTCTCCACAAAAACATATTTTGTTGGTACTCATTAGAAGTGCCTCTGTGAGGCACTTCTAATGAGTACCACAACATATGTTTTCACGGAGAAATAATATTTTGTGTCCTGTATAAATGAATAAACAAAACATGCTGCTGCTGCTGATAATGGTGATGATTTAGTGAGGTGCTTCTAATGAGTACCATTACATATATTTTCATGGAGAAATAAAAAAAATATCAATACGTTTTGACTGAAAAAAATGCCTTATCTGGGGCTATGTTTTAAGTCCCTTTCAACATTATCAAAATAATGGGAGGGTGATAATGAAAAGCTCTGTACAATGAAATGCCATACAGTCACAAGCTGATTTCCTCCTTCAGCAGGATTCTAACGCGTGATTTGTGATTCAAAGTTGAGAGCATTAACCCTTGTCATGCTGAATAAATTAAGATGCCACATCCACTTCCAATTTTCAACCAACCAGTTTACTTGATCTAGGCTGTTAATATAAATTCACATATTTAATGACAAACAGGACTGTTTGCAAAGGCAGGGTATATCCGGGTTCAGCAGGACAAGGGTTAACAATTCAGCCCACTGGACATTTCAGTTAAACAAAACATTTGGGCGGCAATGTGAGAAAATATACCTTCTGATGTGCACCGAATAAAGACTCAAAATCAGCCTGTGCATCCGTGCAGTCTGATCAGAGTCGTCATTGTCTGCATGATCCCAAATGCAGCCAGTTAAGATTCTGATCCGACTACACAAATGTGCAGGCTTATCTGAATCTTCTCAAGGTGCACATCTCCAAAGGTACATTATCTGACATTGCCACTAGTTTTATTTTCTTATTAAACATTACAACGTTAGAAATAATAGTAATCTTTGAAAATTTAGATACATGCACTATTCACACACAAAGTACTGATAATTGAAACAGCAAACAAAACGTACCAACAAATCCCTTTACAAGCAATCAAATATTGTCAAAAAGCATTAAATGTGGAGAAAAAAGAAAAAAAATACCGATATTTTTATATGCTGTAATATTTAGCAAAGCTATCAGTACAAAAAGCATTAAATGTGGAGATAAATCAAAATTATCTATATTTTTATGATGTCATGTTTGACAGGGCTAAAAGGATAAAAAGCCCTAAATGTGGAGCAAAGAGGAAAATATCTATACATTTATTTGTCATATGACTTCATGTTTGGAAAGGCTATAAGGTCATTCAATGTCTTCTGATAATACACATTGGATATCATGTCATATAACTTACCAAAAGGATTTCTGAAGATTTAGAATTCATGTCTTTCATAGATTTTTTATACAATAACAATTCTTGTTAAATTCTGTCTCTCTAAAATACCTAACCTAAGGACCTGGCAAAACACAATGTACATTTCGGTGCCTGAAATATCATATGGGGAATGAATACACTTTCAAAGGGGACAAATCTTTCACAATCGTTTTTGGCTGCAATCTGAAAAGGGGTCTACTTTAAAAGGAAAGAATTTGCTCCAAGGCCCTCTGGGAACAAAGTCTCTCCTTTTAGAGACTACCCCTTACAGGAGTGCATTATTGTGCAGGAAAGCTCCCTCTCGGAGCAAATTCTTTCTTTTAAGAGTAGATCTTTTCAGAAGGGGGTTGGTGTGCAGGACGGCTTGTAGATCCAGAGACACAGGCTAAACCAGAAAACTTAACTAAAAAAGTGTATGAGTTAAGTCAGAGAACCATGAAGAGACTGAAATTTAACTATTTTTAAAAAAGCTGTAGGCATAGAATAAAATTTCATATCCCTACCAATCAAGGCAGTGTCTACCAAACACTATTATTAGCTTACCTCCAACCATAGCAAACATGACATTAATACACAACTTGGCAACGCTTAATGACTTCGGTAAGGCAAACTGGCAACATAAATGAGACATCAACTTTATTCCAAATATCTGAAAAAAAAAAAAAAAAAAAAAATACAAATGATGATGATGAATTCAGTTTTTATGATGCATCAACCCATGAGGGTCATTTGTGTCAAAATGGTAACTTAACCCTTAAAGTGCCAATCACAACTATTGTCGTCTGCTTTGTCTTCTGCTGGTTACTTTAAAAGTCACTTCTGCAAACAGTGTGGACCCAGATCAGACTGCTCCTTTAGGAGCAGTCTGATCTGGGTCCACACTGTTTGCCTATATGCAAAAATAGGTTTGAAAAGTTTGCAAGAATATTCAGCAGACGACATAAACAGACGACATTTTCAGATGCAGGTTTTCTTGGCGCTTTAAGGGTTAAAAGTTTGGTATTGAAACGGCTATAATTATGAATCATATATGGATGAAAATATAAAACTAGAATGAATTGAAAATACAAAGAAAAAAAGAAAAAAAAAAGAAGTATTTAACCTGAATATTCAAATAGACACAATATGCCCATATCAAGACTGCACTCAGCGCTTTTAAACACATCCTAAGTACCGAAGTTGACCTGATTACCACACAGCATGCTTAGGTTTTTAAAAATTATTGGGAAATTTAAGGTAAATTATGACTCTACCTACTAAAGTACACTTTAAAATAAGATCAGCAAAGGACTTATTTGATGAAGCTTTATAAAAGCATATTTTGTGGGTACTCATTTGAATTGCATCGACACGTCAATGCAATTCAAATAGGTACCCACAACATATGCCCTTATTAAGTAGATAAAAAGTACACTGGCTGTAATCTGATTGCTTGACTGTGGGCTCATAGGGGTATGTGCAGTAATTAGGTTGAATACGGTAGTTAAGGGGCATGAATACACTTTTAAGGAAAGCAACTGTCAAAGTAACTTTAATCAATTTGCTCCTGGTTTTAGAGTAGACCATTTTTCAGGAGAATTTCAGTGTGTAGGAAAACATGATTTAAAATTGCAAAAAATCAACCAAGTGCATCATTTCCCCTTGAAACCTTATTGTTTATCATAATTTTACTAATTTCAGCAACTGTCTCTTGACATGGCCATAGCATGCCAAGTTTGAAGGCAAAATAACATCCAACAATCATATCAAGTTTAACTGAAGACTACAGATGGTGTTGATGCTTGTGGCGGCAATAAAACATCTCCCCATACAGTCAAACCTCAATAGCTTGACCACCGATGGCTCACTTACCCATTCAAACTCATTTTTGAGTCCCTAAGAAATTCTTCCGATAGCACAAGAAAACAAATATTTAGAGATTTTTTTCTTATTATATCATGAAATTGTATGTCGCATGTACTCATCAGAATTGCTGGCTGAGGTGATTCTTATGAGTACACATAGCATACCACTATTGTATAGAAGATCGAAATGACTATCCTTAATTATCCTCATCTGCCTCCTGACATGGCACCATGATTTACCCTCAGTGGCTCAAACTACCCATGTCTCAAACAATTTACCATGGTCCCAAGGATGTTCAGGCCATTGAAGTTCAACTGTACAGTGTGGTTATATTTAGGGGATAACTGCTTTCAAATTTGGGGAGGTAAATCGGCGGTTTTACGGTCGGAAATTTCGTTTTACGGCGACGCGTCAGCGGAGCCGTAAAACGTAATTTCCGACCGTAAAACCGCCGATTTACCTCCCCAAATGACAAATTTGATGCAGTTATCCCCATTCTAATGCATTTATTCATTTTTTCTACTGAAAAAAAATGTACTGTTTGCACAAAACGACAAGTGCTGTGAACTGCGTAAAACCAAACGCCAGCCAATGAGAAGCGACGTTACGTGATGACGTCGGATTTGCGACAGTATATCGCAGAATATACTGTCGCAAATTTTTGACGTTATCCAATCAGACGTTGCGTTACATATGCGAGTGCATTAGAATTGCTAGTTCTTTGTGTCTATTCGGAGATTTTCTTAAAATTTATATGAGGGTCACTGATGAGGCCTAATTAGTAGGAACTAGCTGGTCTGGCCTAGAAAATTGGCACTTCAGCTGTTTTTAATTTTGCAAGTGTGTTCATTGCTCTCAAGGATCAGTCTGAGTAGAATCTATTTATCTTTACTACAACTGGTTTAAAGGCTCCATATTCCTCATAAATAGACATTTTCTGCTCCAAGAGAGATTTAATAAAATGATATATGGTATTAATACAATCATAAAATGTGGCGCCTGATAGCTTGTAAAATTTCAGTTAGTCTCTCGTTCTTGAAATAAAATGATTTTTAATTGTCTCTCTGAATTAATGTTGCCAACATTAATTCAGAGATACAATAAAACATCATTTTATTTTTGATCCTGTTCAAGAATGAGAGACTAACTGAAATTTTAGTTTGTCAGATGCCACATTTTATGATCATATTAACCCTTGTCATGCTGAATGAATTAAGATACCACGCCCACTTCTAATTTCCAGCCAATCAGATTACTTGATCCAGGTTTTTGATAGAAATTCACATATTTAATGACAAACAGTGTAGATCCAGATCAGTTGGCTTCTTCAGAAGCCAACTGATCTGGATCTACACTGTTTGCTAAGACAGGGCATGCCGTGTTCAGCAAGAGAAGGGTCAATACTATATATCAATTTATTTAAACATTCTTGGAAAAAAAAATGTCTATTTTTGAAGAATATAAAGCCTTTAAGTGCCACATAGCAACTGTAAGACATCTTTCCTTTACATCTCCCTATATTTTGCTACACTGAGGCACTTCTAATGAGTACCTACAACATACATTTTTGATATGATGCACAATGCATGAAAAGGGCCCTTATGCAGTTTGCAGTCAATAAAGGCCCCAATTGCGCAGGCTGATAAGGGCCTTCATTAACCGCTTCCAGAATCAACAGATATTGTAGTATATGTCGACAAACAGAGAATGTCCAGATTACACTGCACAGATGTGCACACTTATCTGGACCTTCTCTATTGGCACATGGCATAAGGGCCTTTTTCCCACATTGCGCATGATATGTTTTCTACAACAAGTCTTTGATGATGTCACAACTTGTTTTCTTGGAGGAATAAGCAAAATATCAATCCTTTTCAACAGAAAAAGTGCCTTATCTTGAACTATGTGTCTCAACTTTCTACAGCATCTAATTACAATCAGAAAATATTCTATCATTTTAACCCTTGTCATGTTGAATAAATTAAGATGCCACACCCACTTCTAATTTTCAGCCAATCAGATTATTTGATGCAGTTGTGGATACAAATTCACATATTTAATGACAAACAGTGCAGATCCAGATCAGTTGGCTTCTTCAGAAGCCAACTGATCTGGATCTACACTGTTTGCAAAGGCAGGGCATATCCATGTTCAGCAGGACAAGGGTTAAATTCATTTACCTGATATCTGTGCCTACCTGTTTATCCATCTGTGGCTGACTCAACAACTCTGGTATATAATCTAAACAGATATGCATGGATGGTATCCCGGCAACAGTTATTGACAGCAACTCACTGGGGTAACCCTGCAACAGAATAAGAATCACTGACATTTTTCATATAAATTTTTTCTGTTAGCTCTTTAGATGCTAAAGGAGACTGCAGGCTCTCTAGCAGGGTCTTTTGAAAATGAAGTATTTTTTATAAAAGCTATTTTTGGTCAAATTTACGGGAAATTTATTTAACAAAATAAGAGCAAAAAGAGGTTAATTTTCTCTCCGCATTTCCAGATCCATGCTGTTAAAATATACCATAACAACAAACACTGTCACAAATTCACCAGTTTACATCCTGATTTCTTCACAACTCGGTCATCTGTTGTCTCAGATTGCTGTTTTGTCAATTGCAGACATCAATAATTTACATGATAGCAAACTATAATGATCCCCTTTTCTGAATGTAACATAGCACAAATAAATGGCTAAAAATAAAGTTTTTCTTCATAAAATACAGGTCTTATACGTTTTTCAGCAAAAGTAAAGGTTTTAAAGGATAGCTAAAGTAAAGGTTTTAAAGAATATCTAGTGTAAAGGTTTTAAAACACAGCTAAAATAAAGGTTTTAAAGGATAGCTAAAGTAAAGGTTTTAAAGAAGAGCTAAAGTAAAGGTTTTAAAAGAGAGCTAAAGTAAAGGTTTTAAAGGATAGCTTAAGTAAAGGTTTGAAAGAAGAGCTAAAGTAAAGGTTTTAAAGAAGAGCTAAAGTAAAAGTTTTAAAAGTGACCTAAAGTAAAGGTTTTAAAGAAGAGCTAAAGTAAAGGTTTTAAAAAAGAGCTAAAGTAAAGGTTTTAAAGAAGAGCTAAAGTAAAGTTTTTAAAGAAAAGCTAAAATAAAGGTTTTAACAGAGAGCTAAAGTAAAGGTTTTAAAGACTAGCTAAAGTAAAGGTTTTAAAAAAGAGCTTAAGTAAAGGTTTTAAAGAAGAGCTAAAATAAAGGTTTTAAAAGAGAGCTAAAGTAAAGGTTTTAAAGGATTTTTAGCAAATAAAAGGCCTGATACTGAATACACGGTAGATTTCTCACCATTTTAAACAAAGGAGACAACTTTTGTGACTTCCTCTTTGTGTTCCAGCAAACTAATACCCTTCTGAAAAAGGATCAACTCTAAAAGGAAAGAATTTGCTCCCACAGGGAGCAAATTCTTTCCTTTTAGTGCAGACCCCTTTTCAGAAGGAAGACAAAATATTTTTGACAGAGTTGCTTCTCTTGAGAGTGTATCCATTCCCCTTGAAGTAAGGAAATTAAAGATTAACAAGCAGTGAATAAGTGGATGAGGGATAAGCTGGGTGAAGGAGTTTTAAGTTTACCTGCTCTTTACAGTGATGTTTCACTGCTAAAGAAGAGGACACTTACATGGACCTAATTCTTTCCTTTTAGAGAAGACCCCTTTTCAGAAGGGAGACAAAACACTTTTGACAGAGTTACTTCCCCTGAAAGTGTATCCATTCCCCTTGAAGTAAGGAAGTTAAAGATTAAAACAAGCAGTGAATAAGTGGATGAGGGATAAGTTTGGTGAGGGAGTTTCAAGTTTACCTACATTTTACGGTGATGTTTAACTGGTAAAGTAGAGGACACTTACATAGACCAAAAAACACACATTTGTAATATGAAGCTGCATCAGAATTAAGGGCAAGGTTTCAGGTGAAAAAAGCCTGCCTTTGTGGCTCTGTCGGATGCGTGTATGACTGGTAATCAGGGGGTTGCGGGTTCGATCCCCACCTGGTCTGGCAACATTTCTTCATTCAGATTGATAATAAAATATTTTCTATTGTCATTCTCTCTCTTCCACTGATTCAAGAAGGGCAGTTGTCAGTTTCTTACGAAAGAATGTGCACAAGTAGTGGTTAACTGCTTAGAGGACTAAGACTGCCTTGGAAAAAGTGTGGTTAGGTAGACCTGACCCTAGTTGGTTGACTGGGCCATAGAATCTCAACACAAAAATCAGGTGAATAAAATAAGTTTAAGACCCTGCATCCAACTCCCTCAACCATTCCAGGATATTTCCTCTGCTGAAGTTTTTCTCTGTTCATGAATGTGCAAATCTGATACTGTTTGTTCCACATCTTTTCTTCCCTTGTTACCTTGGGAAGGCTATATTTCATTACTGTGGCTTTTCCTAGGTAACTTCTTATATAATTTTAACCCTTGTCCTGTTGAACCCAGATATACCCTGCCTTTGCAAACAGTGTAGATCCAGATCAAATGGCTTCTGAAGAAGCCAACTGATCTGGATCTGCACTGTTTGTCATTAAGTATATGTGAATTTGCATCAAAATCCAGAATCAAGTAATCTGACTGGCTGAAAATAAAAATTGGGTGTGGCATCTTAATTTATTCAGCAGGACAAGGGTTAAATGATATTTCCAGGAAAAATTAGATGACATACTGTTAGCCAATTTGATTTGGAGAAAGCTGGATTTCTTGATCGAGAACTACTAACCTTTGCCTTTGGTTTTGAACCCAGAGCAGTATGTAACTCTTGACTTAAATCCTTTAAGTGCCATTCCAAATTGTATCAGACAACATTTTTTATATTCCCCAAAGAAAATATTTCATATGAACATGGTACTACAACTTTGTAAAAGCACCATAGCTAGAATGCAGGCAGCAAGTTAAAAATTAAACCTTGTCCGGATGAATAAATTAAGAGATCCAGCTTGTTGATATAAGTTCACATACTTAATGGCAAACAGTGCAGATCCAGATCAGTTGGTTTTTTCAGAAGCCAACTGATCTGGATCTACACTGTTTGCAAAGGCAGGGTATATCCGGGTTCAGCAGGACAAGGGTTAAGAAGAAAAAAAAAAAATAAATACAAACCTGAAAATGCACCAGTTTTGCCAGATTTGGATCAGAGATGAAAATCTGATGAATGTAGGAACATATCACACACTGAACTTCTCTTAGATTGCTTAGTAGCCCAGAATTATCCTGTGAAATATATGTGTTCCAAGTTAAATATACAGTAAACCAGAATATTCCTATAAGAATATATATGCCCAAGTCATACTGTGAATCTGAATGTTCCTGAAAAAACAAGACCTGCATAACCAATACAATGGGCGATACTTTTATACAGTGTCCAGGTAGAATATTCCAATGGAATACAGTGTAATAGTGAACCAGGATTTTGTATTAAATGAAAAAAATACAGTCAGATGACTTGCTAAGTACAGTCTCACTTCAATAGCTTGAACACTGATAGCCTGTTTACCATGGCTCATTTGCCAGCCTCGGTGACTCAGTTGGATGCGCCGTCCGACTGGAGACCAGGAGGTCACGGGTTCAACCCCCACCGAGGTCGGCAACATTCTTTCATGAAGACTGATCACAAAATATTTTCTACGGTCATTCTCTCCCTTCCGCTGATTCAAGAAGGGCAGTTGTCAGTTTCTGGCGAAAGAATATGCACAATACTCGTTAACCGCTTAGAGGACTAAGCCTGCCCAGTAAACGTGTGGTTAGGTAAACTGACCGCGCTCAATCTCCACGAAAGAATGTTGCCGACCTCGGCAGGGGTTGAACCCGCGACCTCCTGGTCTCCAGTCAGATGGCGCATCCAACTGAGCCACCGAGGCTAGCATTAATTCAGAGATACAATAAAATATCATTTCCTTTTTGATCCAGTTCAAGAACAAGAGACTTACTGAAATTTTACAGTCTGTCAGATGTCACATTTTATGATTGTGTTAATACCATATATCAATTTATTTAAACTTTCTTGGATAATAAAATGCAGGCCCCCTAGCAGTCTCTCTTAAAAATAAAGGCTTTTTATAAAGGCTATTTTTGGGCAAATAAAGGTTTTTCAGGATAAATTTGGTACAAAATAAAGAGCATTTAATGGTTAAATTTCTTGGCAGATCCCAAGCAAAAGAACTCCGCGTCATCGCGTCTCAAGCAAAGCAGGGAGAAAAACTGCAGAGAAAATTGGATATTTTCATCTTTAAATGGTAATGACAATATTAACTTGCATTTCTGTTTAGAAACATATGAATCTAAGAAACAGGACTATAATTTGTTGTTATCAAATGCTACATATTTACTCCGTCCTTATCTTGCTTTTACAAATTGCCAAATATAAAGGTTTTCTCATCAAAATAAAGGTTTTTATAGGTTTTTCAGCCTAATTAAAGGTTTTAAAGGATTTGAACAAAATTAAAGGTTTTAAAGGTTCCCCTAGGGGCCCTGTAAAATGTCTATTTTTGAGGAATATGGAGCCTTTAACAAATCCTCTGACAGTCTAGACTGCCTTTGATAGCGACACTAATTATTCCTTGTCAAATAGGACCTATGGTAAATGTCTTAACATTTCAAACACTTTATTCCATACTTTATTGGACTATATTTTGCCTGTTACTTCTTAAAATACTTACTGGAATGACAATCAGGATAGATCCCTATCTGAATCTGCATTGTTTACATATGCCATTTTATCGGAAACTTTGGTGAATGCAATTTTAGGACATTTACCATATCTTTTTGCTCCCAGCATTAGTTACTATATATATGGTCTGTATCTGATGATTCAATGACTTTCCCCACATGTAACCGTGATCATATGCAAACAGTGCAGACCGAGATCAGACTGCTCCTGGAAGGGGAAATCTCATCAGGGTCTCCACTGTTTGGTATTCCATTAAGTATTTTAGGAAACAACAGCATAAAAAACGAAATTTAGTCCAAAAATAGCATAAAATAAAGGGTTTGAAATTTTGGGACATTTACCATTTGTTTAACTCTTAAAGCGCCAAGAAAACCTACATCTGAAAATGTCGTCTGTTTATGTCGTCTGCTGAATATTCTTGCAAACTTTTCAAACCTACTTTTGCATACAGGCAAACAATGTGGACCCAGATCAGACTGCTCCTAAAGGAGCAGTCTGATCTGGGTCCACACTGTTTGCAGAAATGACTTTTAAAGTAACTGGCAGAAGACTAAGCAGACGACAATAGTTGTGATTGGCGCTTTAAGGGTTAAGTGCTCACTTATCAGTGACAGTTTCACTGTTGTAACCAGTATTTCCCTATGGTCACTAGTTCATCCAAAGCAAATGATGATGATTTCATGCTTTACTTCCCTTTCAACAGTATTTAAGTCATAGCCAGATGATGGAAAATGATAATGAAGTTAAGAAGTTAGGTAGAAGACTCGACTCAGCATAAATGGGTTTAATATTGCCTTTACCCTCAGCTGGTTTCAAATGTCATACAAACCTCTTTTTCATCTGGTTTTGCCTGACAATATTCCAGCAATATTTGTATAATGGCACTCTCCTGGGCAGCAAGAAGGGCGTTCTTGAGTTCTTGCCGATCTTGCTCTATCTGGTTATTCCCGTCGAGAACTGGATTAGACTGGATATGGTTCTCCATGTACACGCGACAAGCCTGGGTGTAGGCGGCGAGGACTCGTAGAATAATCTCTAATACTGGAGCACATCTATAGGAAGGGATATAAAAAACATCAAAACTTAGCACTAATTAAACCTCACAAAGTTTATGTAGGGAGAAAATCACTTTATGTTTGATCTGCCTACATTGCTCCAGACAGGAGAGGTATCCACATGATATTTTTCTTATGTTTTTTACAAAAACATAATCTATGTTGTGGCTACTCATTAGAAGCACCTGGATGAGGCACTTCTAATGAGTAGCCACAATATATTGTTATATAACAGGGTGTTCAATTGTTTTAAACAACATGTTTACTATGTTTCCATAAATAGCTTTATTTACTATGTTTCCAAAAATAACTTTCTAGAACAGCATGTTTACAATAACATGATGTTTACGTCCTTGATCCTGGACTGAGTTCTTTTTGGAATGTCATGGAAGATTTAGAAGTTTCTTGATTGGAACTGGAAAATAAGAGATGCTTGTAGTAAATTCTTTTTCTAGAACCTTCTTTGATATTATATAAGGAGAACAGATTTTCATCTGGGCATCTTTGTATACTTTCACTGGAAATTATTCTATACTGGATTACTTACTATTTTATTCATTCTGGACTTAAATTCTGAATTCAGGAACTTTAAATTGTGGGATCAGAAACTGATATTCAAAGGATTTGTTTTATAAATTCTCATGGATTATTTCAGAGGGACTTTGTGACATAAACTTGAAAGGTACTGTTCACTTACATTCTTTTGTTTTGAATCTTATCTTATTTTTTTGTGAATAAATATTGTTAATAATTTAAAGCTTGTTGCTGGTTTCACTTTCATTTCTTTCTCGTTACGCCTGGCTCGTAACAGAAATTGGGGGCTCGTCCGGGATCGAACATTTTCTTGAGCTAAAACAAGTTTGAGCTTTTTAAAGAAAACAAATATTGATTTTTAAAGAAAAGAAATATTTGTTTGCTATAAAACAAGTACTGACTTTTAAAAGATTTCAGTAAAGATAAAAAAAAATTATTTAATAAAAAACAAGTATTGACTTACAAAAAATATAATAATAATAAAAAAAAAAAAAAAAAAAAAAAAAAAAAAAAGCAAGTATTGACTTTTGAAAAATATCAGTAAATAAACTCTGATTGATAAATTTACTTGATAAAACCAGCAAAAAGCAATCATGTCATTTGACCTTCAAGCTTTTATTGCTGCGCCTTCGCAGGAGCTGTTAAATTTGGCCAAAAAGTCAGATTTGTTGGATATTGCTGCTCACTATGAATTGACTAACGTCAACAAGTCCATGTTAAAACAGGAAATAAAAAATGTTTTGGTCCAATTTTTGGTTGATAAGGAATTACTAGATTCTTCTGCTTTGTCTCTTGTTCTCATTACACATACAGGTTTGCAAATGCGAGAACTTGAAATTCAGAAGCAAATTGAGTTAGAAAAATTAAGATTAGAGCAGGAAAAACTTAAAATTGAACAAGAAAGACAAATGCAGAAAGAAAGAATGGAAATGGAAGAAAAAGAAAGAGAGAGACAATTTAATTTAAGAATGAAAGAACTAGAAATGCAAAATATGACAGTAAAACGGCAACCTTTAGAGTCTGGCTCTCATTTTGATGTTACCAAACACATTAGATTAGTTCCTCCATTTCAGGAAAAAGAGGTTGACAAATATTTTCTTCATTTTGAAAAAGTAGCAGAAAATTTAAAGTGGCCAAAGGAGCATTGGACCTTGCTTTTGCAAAGTGTTATAATTGGGAAGGCTCGAGAAATTTATACTCAGCTGACTGTCGAGCAGAGCTCCAGTTATGATACTGTAAAGGAATTAATTCTTAAGGCTTATGAGTTGGTCCCTGAGGCTTACAGGCAAAAATTTAGGAACAGTAAGAAAGAAAATGAGCAGACCCATGTAGAATTTGCTAGAACTAAAGAACAGTTATTTGATAGGTGGTGCTCTTCGAAGAAAATTGGCTCTGATCATGAAAAACTTAGGCAGCTCATGCTTGTAGAAGAGTTCAAAAGGTGCATAAATTCAGACATTAAGTCCTTTTTAGATGAGAAACAGGTTGAAACTTTGGAAGCTGCAGCTAGACTTGCAGACGATTATGCTTTAACACATAAAGTTTCCTTTATTAATAAGTCAAATCCCTCTAGAAGACCATTTTTCCCACAGTCAGGATCCAAACATAGTCCCAGTAATCCATCTGGCAATTATAGCCAAACATTTACTCCCAAACCCAAACCTTCTGGTGAAAATAAAGATCAAAATCCCTTATCTCAACCAATTTGCAATTATTGCAAAAGGACAGGTCATATTATATCTGAATGTTTACATTTGAAAAGAAAGAAAGAAAAACAAGAGGGGCTTAAACCTACAGGCCTCACCTCTTTACGGTCAAAACCACAGTCATGTGTTAAGGAGGAAGATCCTATCCAGACCAAAAGGCCTGAGACTGATTCTGTTATGGAGATTTATGAACCATTCTTATCAGATGGTTTTGTGTCACTAAATAGTGACTATGCCCAATCTACCCCAATTAAAATCTTACGAGATACCGGAGCTTCTCAATCCCTTATTTTAGCAGATACTCTGCCTTTTTCTGAGAAGACTTCTTCTGGGACAAGTGTCCTTATTCAGGGTGTAGAGTGTGGATTTGTTAATGTTCCTCTTCATAACATTTATTTATCCTCAGACTTGGTAACTGGTTTAGTGGCTGTCGGTATTCGACCTTCTTTACCTTTTAAAGGTGTTCACTTACTGTTAGGCAATGACTTAGCAGGAGATAAGGTTGTGGTAAATCCACTTTTGACTACTATACCTTGTCTTGATCAGCCACCTGATCCCATTGAACAGGAAATCCCTGATCTGTACCCATCTTGTGCTGTTACAAGGGCCATGGCAAAGAAAGCAAAACAGAATGATGGGGAAATTGATTTAACTGATACCTTTTTGGGTCAGTCTTTTACAGACGAGATTATAAATTCTCTTTCACCCAGCCTGTCTGGCAAGCAGACAGACTTAAGTGACAAGTCAGAGTCCAGTCATTACTCTTCAGTATTAAATGACCAAGGTCAAGGTCATGACTTGGTGTCAAGGTCACAACTTTGTAAGGAACAGCATAATGATCCTGAAATTTTGCCTTTGCTTGAAAGGGCTTTAGATGAGAAAGAAATAGATCAAGTCCCAGTCTGTTTTTATGTCAAAAATGACATTTTAATGAGAAAATGGCGTCCTCCTGATGTCTCAGCAGAAGACGAGTGGACTGTTAACCACCAAATAGTGGTTCCAAGGGTTTATCGCCCTGAAATTTTGAACTTGGCCCATGAGACTCCCATGTCAGGTCATTTAGGTGTAAACAAGACCTATCACAAAATTCTTAACCATTTTTACTGGCCAGGGTTAAAATCTGACGTTTCTCAGTTTTGTAAATCTTGCCATACTTGTCAGATGGTAGGAAAACCCAACCAGACAATACCAAAAGCTCATTTACAGCCCATACCTGCTTTTGATGAACCTTTTAGCAGAATAATTATTGACTGTGTTGGTCCCTTGCCCAAAACAAAGTCAGGTAATGAATATCTTCTCACTATAATGTGTGCTTCTACACGTTTCCCAGAAGCCATTCCACTTAGGAATATTAAAACTAAGAACATTGTTAAGGCTTTGGTAAAGTTTTTTACATTTGTAGGTCTCCCAAAGTCTGTTCAGTCGGATCAGGGCTCAAATTTCATGTCTGGAATTTTTCAGCAGGTCATGCATGAGTTGGGCATTACTCAGTATAAATCGTCACCTTACCATCCTGAAAGTCAAGGTGCCCTTGAAAGATTTCATCAGACACTGAAAAATATGATCAGATCATACTGCTTTGACACTGAAAAAGATTGGGATGAAGGCATTCATTTGTTGTTGTTTGCTGTTAGAGAATCTGTTCAGGAATCTCTTGGTTTCAGTCCATTTGAGCTGGTATTTGGCCACACTGTACGTGGACCTTTGAAACTTTTGAAAGAAAAATTTCTCTCAGTTGATGACAGTTCTCTGAACTTACTTCAGTATGTATCAGATTTTAAAGACAGACTGTCTAGAGCTTGTGAGGCTGCTCGGACCAATCTTAAGTCAGCACAAAGGAAAATGAAACGTTGGTATGATGAAAATGCAAAAGAAAGAAAATTCATGCCTGGAGACAGGGTACTTGCTCTTTTGCCTATTCCTGGCAAACCATTGCAAGCCAGGTATTACGGCCCTTACACTGTAGATAAACAGATTAGTGATGTAAATTACATTGTTAACACTCCTGGGAGACGCAAACAAAAACAGTTATGTCATGTTAATATGCTTAAACAATACATAGATAGGGATAGCTCTTCTGTTACACCAATTAGTGTTGTTAGTTCAGTCCCTCAGGAACAAAGTGAAATGAACTCTGAAGACATGAACTTCATCAAATCTGATCCTGCTTCATCAAAACTCCAGAATTCTGACATTCTAAAGGATCTCGACCAGAAACTTTCACACCTAGATCCAGTCCAAAGAAAGGAACTGAAACAGTTAATTTATCAGTATGAACACTTATTTCCGGACATTCCTACAAGGACTGACAAAATTTATCATGATGTGAATGTTGAGGACTCACAACCTGTCAAACAACATCCATATAGAATGAATCCAACAAAACAAAAATATCTTAAGGAGGAAATTCAGTATTTGCTGGACAATGATTTCATTGAACCAAGTCAAAGTGAATGGAGTTCACCTTGCATTCTTGTGCCAAAACCTGATGGAACATATCGGATGTGCACCGATTACAGGAAGGTCAATAATTTGAGTAAAACAGATACTTTTCCCATCCCAAGAATGGATGATTGTATTGACAAAATTGGAAATTCAAAATATATAACTAAATTTGATCTTCTGAAAGGATTTTGGCAAATTCCTCTCACAGAAAGAGCTAAAGAGATCTCAGCATTTGTTACTCCTGACGGATTGTATCACTATAAAGTAATGCCTTTCGGAATGAAAAACTCTCCAGCAACATTTCAACGCTTAATCAACACCATAATAGCTGGAATCGAGCATTGCGATGCTTACATCGATGACGCCATCATATACAGTGATGAATGGAATCACCATCTTGGAACTATCAAAGCATTCTTTGATAAACTAAGTGAAGCAAAATTGACAATAAACCTTGCTAAAAGTGAATTCTGTCATGCAACTTTAACATTTCTAGGACATGTTGTGGGTCATGGTCAGGTTAAACCTATAGAGGCTAAAGTTGAAGCTATTTCAAATTTTCCGGTGCCCACATGCAAAAGACAACTGATGAGGTTTCTTGGTATGGCCGGTTATTACAGAAAATTCTGTAATAATTTTTCTGTCATTGCTGAGCCACTGACTAATTTACTTAGTAAAAGAATGAGGTTTAAGTGGACCAGTGATTGTCAGAATGCCTTTGATAAACTGAAAGCCATACTGAGAAGTGAGCCAGTTCTCTTGGCACCAAATTTTAATAAAGAATTCAAGTTAGCAGTAGATGCGAGTGATGTTGGTGCAGGTGGTGTATTACTGCAAGAGGATGACAATGGTGTGGATCATCCAGTTTGTTACTTTTCCAAAAAGTTTAACAAACATCAAAAGAATTATTCTACAGTAGAGAAAGAATGTTTGTCTCTCATTCTTGCTCTTCAACATTTTGAAGTTTATCTGACTTCTTCGTCCTCACCTATTGTTGTTTTCAGTGATCACAATCCACTGACTTTCATCCATAAGATGAAAAACAAGAATCAGAGGTTGCTCAGATGGAGCCTGTTGTTACAGGAATACAATCTTGACATCAGGCATATCAGGGGAAAAGATAATATTATTCCTGATGCCTTGTCCAGAGCATGATGTCTTGATCTGTGGTGTCCTGTAACTTGCTGTATATAAGATAATAATTGCCTTTATCAGTATTTTATTTTATGATAATTTTATGGCAAAAGAAAGCTTTATTACATAAATCTTTCTTTTCCCTGAAGAGGGGAAGTGTTATATAACAGGGTGTTCAATTGTTTTAAACAACATGTTTACTATGTTTCCATAAATAGCTTTATTTACTATGTTTCCAAAAATAACTTTCTAGAACAGCATGTTTACAATAACATGATGTTTACGTCCTTGATCCTGGACTGAGTTCTTTTTGGAATGTCATGGAAGATTTAGAAGTTTCTTGATTGGAACTGGAAAATAAGAGATGCTTGTAGTAAATTCTTTTTCTAGAACCTTCTTTGATATTATATAAGGAGAACAGATTTTCATCTGGGCATCTTTGTATACTTTCACTGGAAATTATTCTATACTGGATTACTTACTATTTTATTCATTCTGGACTTAAATTCTGAATTCAGGAACTTTAAATTGTGGGATCAGAAACTGATATTCAAAGGATTTGTTTTATAAATTCTCATGGATTATTTCAGAGGGACTTTGTGACATAAACTTGAAAGGTACTGTTCACTTACATTCTTTTGTTTTGAATCTTATCTTATTTTTTTGTGAATAAATATTGTTAATAATTTAAAGCTTGTTGCTGGTTTCACTTTCATTTCTTTCTCGTTACGCCTGGCTCGTAACAATATGTTTTCATGGAGAAATAAGAAACAAGCTGATGCAATTCAAAGGGTATCCATAACACACGAGGGATGTTCGAAATGAATTGCTTATTGTCCTTTAGCTCGATATCCACGTGGGGCACGATAAAAACCAATACATACCTGTATAGGGCTGTTCAATATCTACACAATGGTGTATAAATGTACATGTTAGACTAAGTGTAAGACATAAAATTTGCCATTTGAATACACGCAGTCATTGACCACTGCAGTAAAAATGGTTGGTAGAAGCGTCAACAAAAAAGATGAAATACGGGCTTACATCAAAGCTCGCTCAAAACTTGGTTGTTCTTTGAAGAAGCTGATGACTGAAATTTCTACTGCTTTTGGACCGTCTTGTGTGTCTTATGACACAGTTCTGCGGTGGAAAAAGAAATTTGAGTCTGGTGTAGAGTCCATCAAAAATGCACCGAAATCAGGTAGGCCAAAATCTGCATCTCGTAAAGAAATCGTTTCCCAAATAAAGGAAATCATTGAAGGAGATGCCAGATTTACAGTTCGTGATATTGCACGAAAGGTAGGCATATCACTATCAACGGTTCACCTTATTTTGAAGAAGCATTTGAAAGTCAGAAAGATTTCTGCTAAATGGGTGCCACATCTGTTGACTGACAAGCAAAAGAGGCAACGGGTTAAAGTGGCCAAAAAGCTGCTTCAAATGTTTCCAAAATATGACAAAAAGCAGTTTGCCAATGTCGTCACAGGTGATGAAACCAGGGTCCATTATTTTGAGCCCGTCAGAAAGGTTAGCAATAAGATCTGGGCCACTAAACACAGGAAACGCCCAATAATTGCCAAACGTTCTTTGAGTACAAAGAAGGTTTTGTATGCAATCTTCTTCTCTGGTGAAGGAGTCGCAATAAAAGTGCCAGTGAAAAAGGGCAAAAGCATCACCGGAAAGTACTACAAAGACGTAGTACTGAAGAAACTGAAAAAGTATTATCAGAAACAACGCCCTGCCATTGGTTTTAAACATGTCCGTCTTCTACATGACAATGCCCCATGAAGAAAAAGTAACTGTTTTGCCTCGCACCCCGTATTCCCCAGACCTTGCCCGATGTGATTTCTTTCTGTTTCCGAAATTGAAAGCATTCCTTGCTGGGCGGAAATATCAGTCCCGACAGGCACTTGGATCTGCCATTCATCAGTACCTTATTACTGTGCCCAAATCAGCGTACCATGACGCCTTCAAGAAGTGGATACATCGGCTGAAACTTTGCATTTCTAGCCACGGGGAGTACTTCGAGGGCATGAAATGAGTACTTTTGGGCTAACTTGATATTTGAAGTCTCCAGATAGAAATAAGCAATTCATTTCAAACATCCCTCGTATGCCTTTGTAAAGAAGTAGACAAAAAGTACACTGGCAAGGAATTCTTACTGAAGATCTTGTAGTCTGAAGACTACAGAATTCCTCGACTGTGCGCTTACAAATTTAGTGTCTTCCTGTTCGCTTTCCTGTACACCAATCCCTTGGAAGCATATCCCTTTTCAGATGGAAGGCAAAAACAATTTTGACACAGTTGCTTCCCTTGAAACTGTGTTCATGCACCTTAAAACTCAGCAAATAATAATATTTACGAAAAGCAAAGGTTCAGGCAAGCCTGCACATACGTGCAGTCTCGCCAGAACCTTTGCTGTTCGCTCATGTAAGCCATAGGCTAAGTGGAGATTTCAGCTAAAGAACTAGACAGGTGGACTTGCTAAGGGTCCAGGCTTGTGAACTAAAAGAATGCTCTATTCAAATTGATTCCAGTATAGAAAACTTGAATGAAATGTCTACTTGTGGGATAAAAAAAGAAAAGTATCACTAATTTGTCATCTGTTAGCCCATTTATGTTTAGTGGACTCTTCTACCTTAACTCTTTGAACCAGTCCATTTCCTGTTGATTGACTGAGTTGATGTTTAATGACATGACAACCCTTGTGGGTCATTTTGTGTGGTCTCCCAGAGAAAGGGAGAAGAGAGAAGAGATAGTAGAGGAGATGAAAGAGAGGGACAGGGGACAAAGGAAAATGAATGAAAGTGAAGAAACAGAAGAAATAAAAACATTCCCCATCTACCTTTACCTGCTGCAAGGATAGCAGGCCTTGCCCAACTGTTGGCCAATACCAGTTGGACGCACAGGTGATGTAAGATACACAACATCTATGCCACACCCAATACATGACACCTTTGCCTCACCCACCACTCCTTGTCCCTTTCCTATAAAAGGGTGTAAGTTTTCATTTTTACTAAGTTTTATAGAAATTTCTGTATTTAATGCTAACAGTGTAGACCCTGATCAGATGCCATGTTCTGTGGTGTCTGATCTGGGTTTATATTGTTTGCCAATGTCACTTTTATGGGGCACTAATGGGTTAAACTCATCAAGGGAGTGCTAAAGTTCAATAAGGAAACAAACCTGAAAACTCTGTCATCACAGCGTAAGACAATCAGTGGATCCACTGTTATATCTGTTTCTGTGTACTGAGAGAATTTGAACACGTGGCTCTTTCTCACTGGGCGTAGAGCATTCACTGTTGCTAGTCGTAAGCTGTAATGATAAAATATATTGTCAAATAAAAAAAACCCCATAAAATGTTAATACCCCACAATTATCGTAATGTGGGCAGGTAACTCTATCAAAAATTGATGAAATTTGCCCATTATCGATCCCAAACCTGATCTCCTTAATATCAATGCATGTACCAAGTTTGGTTAAAACCCTTTAACATTAACTCGAGTTATCATCTGGAAACAAAAATATGAATATGTCTTGGGCAGATAACTCTGTCAAAATTTGATAAAATTTACTGATCAGCAATCCCAAACCAGATCTCCATATCAATGCAAATACCAAGTTTTGATATTTACTCAAGTTATCCACAGGAAAGAAATATGGCCGGATGGATGACGGATGGATGGATAGACACACAGACATCCATAGTGAAACCATTATACCCAGGGTTCGCGTTACCAATTGCCATTGTCGCCATTTGCGCAGAAAAATAAAATTTGGCACAAAAAATCATAAATTGGCGAAAACAAGTGGCAAAAAAAATATCACCTGAATTACCCGCTACTGAGTCGTATAATTGTCGTGCGTGTCTATCACACCTTCCTTGATTGTATAATTCGCCAATTTACAACTCAATTATCGATCAGAAAACGGTAGCTGATCAAATTAACTTGAATTTGATGAAAGCGATATAAGATCACGTGCCGTGATGCGCAGTTTGACAGTAGCACCACCCACTTTTCACGCCTTTCGTCCTAAATATTTATGACGCTCTGCCGAAACTACCAATCGGGAATTAATGTCAGAGTCGCATCGCCTACGTCACGGAAATTTACCCAATCACGTGGAACCCTATGTCAAACACAAAGACGGAAAACAAATTGATTACACGAGAAATAATTATTGTCATTAATCGGTTCGGCTTATTAAAGCGGTAAGTACACTTTGACAGTGCCGACTTTAATTAAGCATGTATCGGTACCTTCTTATGAGCCTTAATTTTATTTGGCAATCAATGAACGTCGTCCCGAAAAAAAAACACACAAAAAAAACCACGAATAATGCCTTGGAGGCGGACACATTAGTCTCGGATGGTCCGGATCGCGCATTCGATCCCCACAGATTGTAGCGATTTATTATGAAACACATAAATTTGCTACGGTCATTCGCTCCTTCCACTGCTTCAAGACTGGCAGTTACAAGTTTCTTGCGGAAGGGTGTTCAATGTACTGGTTAACCGCTTATTGTATGAGCATGCCCCCTCTTTTTTATTGGCGCGATTAATAAAAAAATGCTGTTCCCCATTCCATTTCTCATAGACCAGACTCCTAAAGCAATTGCAGTAAACTCCCTTTTAAGTCAGTTACAGTTAGCTCCCTTAAAACAGTTAAACCTGCTGTGTTAGAAACTTACCCCGCATTTATCAGGGTACAAATAAATATTGTTACGTTATTCTCTTACAGTATAATATATTTATAACATTATATTTATTGGCTTATACAGCACTTTTCAGAACTTTCGTTTCCATGTAAAGTGTTCCATTTTTTGTGTCCAACATTCGATATGCAAAACAAAGACTTACTATTAATTCATGACATTGTAATTAATTAATTACAGCAGAAGTTTTAAAAATCAGTGGAAGAATTAATTTCAAGTTCCCCACACATTTCACATTATACTGACTCTTGAATCTATTGCTGCAATTAAAGGAATCAGTAAATGAACACCTTTTTTCTGACAAGATAATTCTTTGGCAAAAAATGGCCAAAATCTGGCTCAAAGTTAAAGAAAATGGCACAAAAAAAATCAAATTGGCAAAAAATGGTGGCGAGAGAAAAAGAAATCCAAGTGCGAACCCTGATACCCCGCCACTATCATGTGGCAAGGTATAAAAAGCTTTCTGTTTTAAATATTGTTAGTACCTTTTATTCTATTTATGCTCCATCTAAGTATATTGAGTTTAATAAAGGTAAAATTTATTATTAGGAAAATTTGGAAAAGATATTTTCTCTTCAAATTCATAGTACACTATGATATATTTTTTTGATTTCTTTGACACAAATGTTTGTATGGTGACAGTCCTAAAATTTTGTACACCAAAATGTCTAGCAAAATTGCATAAGCAAACCGTGTAGACCAGATCAGACTGCTCCTGCAGCAGAACAGACTGGTCTAGCAGGAGCAGTGGGATCAGGACCCACACTGTTTGCCATTCCACTAACTATTTTAAGAAACAACTGCACAAAAAACAAAAATTAGGTCAAAAAAAAGGATGGAATAAAGAGTTCGAGATTTTAGGACATTTAACATAATACAATTTTTACACTACAAAGTATAATGTAAGGCTTATGTTCATTAAACAGCAGAAAATTCAGAATTTATCATAGAAATGCAAAGCAGAGTCAAAGTTTGATAAGCAGTAACCAGCAGCAGTCTCTTTTACTTAGCACTCAACACAGATTCATGTAAAAGCAGAGCTAGGACTGATCAGCCTACATACCTATAGAAGATTAAATAGATAAACAGCTGAGCCAGCGCATGACAAAACCTACAATAAGACCTCTGTGACCACTAAATACTCAGATCAGCCTGTACATCAACCAAGTAAGGCAAGAGTTTCTTTTATCCCTCTTTGGATAGCCCAGAGGCTGTAGAAGGCACAAGCAATCAGCCAAGACTCTGATCAGACTGCGCTAAGTCTTTGCTGGTCACACAAGTCTTGCTGTAGGTTTTGTTGTGCGCTGGCTCATTTTTCATATTTCTCCACAAAAACATGATGTTGTGGGTATTTATTGGAAGTTCCTCCTTGAATTGCTTCTGACGAGAACCCCAAGTTTTCATGGAGAATTAACCCTTAAAGCGCCAGTCACAACTATTGTTGTCTGCTTTGTCTTCTGCCGGTTACTTAAAAGTCATTTCTGCAAACAGTGTGGAGCCAGATCTGACTGCTCCTTTAGGAGCATTCTGATCAGGATCCACACTGTTTGCCTGTATGCAAAAATAGGTTGGAAAAGTCTGCAAGAATATTTAGCAGATGACATAAACAGACGACATTTTCAGATGCAGTTTTTCTTGGCGCTTTAAGGGTTAAGGAAACTATTAATACTTTTACATAGCTCCAGATAAGATTTTTTTTTCAACAGAGCAGTACTGACATTTTCTTATATCTCCACGAAAACATATGTTGTGGGTACTCATTAGAAGCGCCTCAGTGAGGCGCTTCTAATGAGTACCCACAACGTATGTTTCCGTGGAGAAATAAGAAAAATAAGAAGAGAATACCCCCTCTCATCTAGAGCTATGCTTTTTGTTAGAGTAACTCCATTATCTTGAGCCATGAGCCAAACAGCAGGATCATTGGCTTATGGCAATGGCAGAATAATACCTGAGAGCTATGTGCTCTGTACAAGGGTCGTGCAAAAAGTTCTGTCACTAATAGGCTTCCTAAGTTTTATCCCAGGTATATTTTAAAATGCTTCACTGCACTTGAATGGTGTGTTGAATAGCTAACGATACCCATTTATTTCGTGCAAATTGCTTTCCAACTGACTGAGTTATTTCAAATTGAAATAGATGCGTCATATACACTGACCAATTTACTTATTACATTGGAACATGAACCAAGCAAAGGATGGTCAGGAGTCCACCTTTTACATGACAACACCTCCTCTCATAAGTGTGAGGTTGTTATGTCTTTTTCAGCTTCTGAAAAGATTAAAGTTTTAAACCATTCACCTTATTTACCTGACCTGAGTCCCTGTGTCTTCTTTTTATTTCCAAGGCTTAAGAAAATGGTTTCTGGAAATAAGTAGACCTCTAGAAGTTCTCTTGGCAGCGCTATTTATCAGTGTCTCCAACAGATACCAAAAGAAGACTATTTATCTGCTTTTCGCGACTGGGTAAAAAGGATACAAAAAAGTGTTTCAGTAAAGGGGGAATACCTTGAAGGTTTGTAATAAAAATATGTTTGATAAAACGTAGCACTGAAGTAATCCGAACCCAGTGACAAAACTTTTTGCAGGACCCTCATAACAGCCAGGGAAGATGGCAATACACAATCGAAAATAAGCAAATTCCACAGGGAATTTATGCCCCCATCTTTTGTTAAGTATTTGAACTGCAACTCAATTAGACAACTTCATGTGCTTTTAACCCATTACAGACTGAATATATTCTCCCACACTATAAATTGGAAGAGTTCATTTTCGATTTTAGGTATGTCAGGCTATATGATGTAGATATTCCTAAAGAAAAATGGTTGAACTATTTGCAAACAGTGGAGACCCTGATCAGATGCCTTGTTCTGCAGCGACTGATCTGAGTCTGCATTGTTTGCAAGTTATCTGTTTAGGGATCTCCATTCTTCAATGAATTGAAGTCCACAACTGTAAGAGGAGTTGTGTCCACAATGTATCAATTATCTATACACAAATATAATATTTGAGCTGTAAAAAATGACTTATGTTTGTAAGTTCAAAAGGCCGAATAAGTGATAAATTCAGGAATATAGCAAAAGCATCTGCATATCTTCAGACCATGACAAAAACACCTGCAAAGTTTAAAAAAGAACTGTCCACAACTGTAGGTGGAGTTACATCCTAAATGTACTTACTATCTTTTCTATTTGAGCTAAAACAAAAATGAGTTAAAACAAAAATGACTAAGTTCAAAACCCAGAAAAAAATGACAAAAAATAATTTCAGTATTATACAAAAAGCACATGCGTATCTTCTGACAGACCATGACAAAAGCACCTGCCAAGTTTCAAAGAGATCTTCAGAACTCTTATAGGAGTTGCGTCCATACCTACTCTTAGAGGGGGGAATTATGGAATTATGGAAAGCCCAATACTGTGTCTCCTTGCTTTTCTTCGAAAAGGCGGGAACAAAAACTTGGATATATACCTTTGCCTATCCCCACCACCCAAACACACACAGAGAGTCTGATGTCTGATCAGAGTGATCATTCTCTGCACAGGACCTGAGGACACCTTGTTTCATAGCATGTCTCAAATTATTTGAGACATGCTATGAGACAAGGTTTCTTCAGAGGCATATAGACTGCAAAGATAGTTTCATCTTACCTCCTTGGTGTCAATGAATGTAGCTTAAACCACACTTTCTTGACCAGATCTACAATTTTCCTTGGTACATTCACTGCCAATGTATAAGGCAAGCTGTTGACAACATCATCACTAAAGGCCAGTAACTCTTCCTTAGGTAATGTCAACATATTCTGAAGAGCTATCAGCATCAGGGTGGGGTTCTGTTGTAGGGAATGTACAGCTGCATAAAAAGTAAGTAAACAAGTAAGTAGGCAAGCAAAATAAATAAATGAAGAAGTAAATAAATAAATATTCTGGCATAGGGATTGTACCATACACACACACACACACACACACACACACACACACACACACACACACACACACACACACACACACACACACACACACACACACACACACACACGAGCAGGCTGATTTTGACCTAATTTGTCCTGGTAGACTTCAAAACCCCATTTTCACATAGTCCATCCCATCTGGACTATGCCTTTAGAAAAAATGTCCTCAAGTATATTTAACCCTTGTCCTGGTGACCCCAGATATGCCCTGTCTTTGCAAACAGCGCAGATCCAGATCAGCTGCCTTCTGAAGAAGCCAAATGATCTAGATCTGCACTGTTTGTCAACAAGTATGTGAATTTTTATCAACACTCTGGATCAAGTAATCTGATTGGCTGAATGGGCAAATTAGAAATGGGTGTGGTATCTTAATTTATTCACCAAGTATGGCAGGGGTTCTCTTTTATCCCTCTTTGGATAGCCCAGAGGTGGATTTTTTAATCGACAATATATTGGCCCCATCATGATATAGGGTTTTTATGCCAAATACCAATTCAGCATGATAAGGGTTAATTTGTGTTAATTCATACCCTCTCTCACACCATCATCAGGCATTTTCCCTTCTTTAACCCTTAAAGCACTAGAAAATCTGCATCTGAAAATGTTGTCTGCTTATGTCGTCTGCTGCATCTTCTTGCAAACTTTTCAAACTTACATTTTGCATATAGGCAAACAGTATGGACTAAAGGAGCAGTCTGATCTGGGTCCACACTGTTTGCAACAATGACTTTTAAAGTAACTGGCAGAAGACAAAGCAGACAACAATTATTGTGATTGGCGCTTTAAGGGTTAATAACTTCTATAGTATCTAGCAATGATTCTGTAGTCTAATCAGACGGCAAAGCCTGGATAGGACTGTGAATGTAGTCTGGTAGTCTGATCTTGGCCATGGTTTAAAGGAATGTTTTCTTCTGGCAGAAACCATTGATCTAAGAGCTAACCAGGTTTCCACATGATTATACAGAACAATATTCACACAATTACCTCCCTTGAAAGAGTATTCTTATCCCCTTAACCCTTGTCCTGCTGAACCCGGATATACCCTGCCTTTGCAAACAGTGTAGATCCAGATCAGTTGGCTTCTGAAGAAGCCAACTGATCTGGATCTGCATTGTTTGCCATTAAGAATGTGAATTTATAGCAACAATCCAGATCAAGTATAATCTGATTGGCTGTAAATTAGAAGTGGGTGTGGCATCTTAATTTATTCAGCAGGACAAGGGTAAGGTAGAATTCATAGATTTAGATAAGAGTGGGTATACACAACATCTTTGCATCACCCGACCCAATTTTTAATAAAGCTCAAGAAAACAATATAGGGAAATTTTCTTATTTTATCATGAATTTGTATGTTGTGTGTACACATTAAACCCGTCTCATTTGTAGAAAGTCAAAAAGATTTCCCTAAATTATCACTATTTGCTTCCTGACCTTGCACTATAATTAACCCTCAGTGGCTAAAACAACTCATATCTCAAACAAATTTCCATGGTGCCAAGGATGTTCGAACCATTGCGGTTTGACTGTAGAGTTTCATATTTTTAAAGATTCATGAAATAAAATTTTAGAATTTTACCATCTCTGAATTGTTCGATAGTACAAGGTTTATGCCCAGCCTGGGCAGTACACTCCAGGGTCCTAGTTTTCACTGTCTCTTCAAGCCAGTCTTCTATAATACACAAGTGAGGATACTGGGCCACAAGTAATCTGCAATGAAAGAATCGGGCCCCAAGGTTATTTGAGATGAGGTTTTATGGCCCAGTCAACCCATTAGGGTCATGTAGAGAGAGTATCCTTGAGGTTTATAAAACTTTTTTGTGCTCACTCAGCTGAGCATGAAATTTTCTCCGCTAATAAATATGAAAATGCCTACAACAGTTGGTATTTTCATACGTATTATCAGAGAAATTTTCATGCTCAGCTCTGTTTAGCAGGAAAGAATTTTGCTTTGTTAGTAATCTAAGATTTATTAACAGGACAAATTTCATGCTTAGCTGTGTTGAGTACGAGAAAAGTTTTATAACCTTGGGGCCGGAACTCTAGATAAACAGAGTATACAGAAGATGGATTTTTTTCAAGTTTTTATATGACAATACATTGGCTCCATCATAATATAGGGTTTTTATGCCAAATACCATATTTACAATGCATATTAACCCTTTCCATGCTGAATAAATTGATGCCATGCCCATTTTTAATTTTCAGCCAATCAGATTACTTGATTCAGATTGTTGATATAAATTCACATACTTAATGACAACAGTACAGATCCAGATCAGTTGGCTTCTTCAGAAGCCAACTGATCTGGATCTACACTGTTTGCTAAGACAGGGCATGTCATGTTCAGCAAGAGAAGGGTTAAGAAACAGGGGTATCTTAGAAAATCGAGTTCTGCTTAAACTAGTGTTAGAGGGCTTATGTAGCCCTGCAAACTCCAATGCTAACATATGAAGTCTAAACAAAACCTAGACTCTGATTTTATTCTTGCAAGTTTTCATTACTTCCAATGTCAACCATTACAGATTTTATTGATTTTATTTGTGTTGAGGTTTTACGGCCCAGTCAACCCAATGGGGTCATGTCAAGCCCAGTCAGTTTACCTAACAACACATTTACTGGGCAGACTTAGTCCTCTAAAGCGGTTCACCAGTATTGTGCACATTCTTTCACCAGAAACTGATAACCGCCCTTCTTGAATCAGAGGAAGGGAGGGAATATTTCATTATCAATGTCAGGGAAAAAATGTAGCTGACCAGGCTAGGATCGAACCTGCAACCTCCTATTCACCAGTGGGACGTGCATGCAACTGAGCCACCGAAGCCAGCCAGAATTTATTGAGCAAAACATTTTAGACACAGATCAGCATAATTCAGACACACTACCACATACAGTTGACTCTCGTTATCTCTAATTCCAAGGGACTCTCTGAAATACTTCGAGATATCCGTACTTCAACAAATCAGATTTGCAGAATTGAGGTAAAACTAATTTGATTAACCACATTTAACAAATATATGTGTAATTGGACTCTTGAAGTTAGAGATATATTGAAAATATTGTGGAAAAGAGGAGAAATTGCTCCTCAGGAGCAATTTCTCCTCTTTTCCACAATATTTTTTACATGTTGTTAAATTTTGATGTTTAGGCAGGGACCAGATTTTCACTTCGAGATAAGCGGTTATTCGAGATAAGCGAGTTGGAGACAGCGAGAGTCGACTGTATCTGACATGTTCATAGTTTAGGATAAATACTGTATTTATGATTCTGACACTTGTAAGGCACCAATTAGGGCTTCCAAATCTTATATATTTGGGCTACGTCAAGGCAAAAAGTGCCTTTGAACATGCTCAGAGTCAGATCATCTTGTGCAATAGCAAAGTATCATCTGGGCCTTTGCTCTCCATGCATACATTCTGTAGTATCCAATGATTTTGTTAGCAGACAGTGAAGACCCAGATCAGACTGCGCAAATGCGCAGGCTGATCTGGGACTCCGCTGTCTGTATATTTCGAAGACACATGTTCTCATGGCGAAGCATATAATTTCATTCTTAGAGGCATGACTTAATGAAAGCAAAGCAGATTCCAATCAGCTTGTGCATAAGTGCTGTTGAGTTACTAGAATTCAGACAATGCACTTTTTTCAGCCGAAAGGTATTGATAGTCAAGCAGCTTCTAAGAGTACCCACAATGTATGTTTTCACGGAGAAATGAGAAAAATACCAATAAGTTTTGGTTGAAAAAATGTCTTATCTGGAGCTATGCCAGTCATCACTTTATTTTGGTGTTACAGTAAATACCGACTGACCTGACAAGACTAAAAACAGAAAGGTTGGTCGGGACCTCTACTTTTTAACACTGGATATTATTTCTTTTTTTTTTGCTAGCTTGACTTACCTCAACAAAGATGAAAACAGACCACCATAGAGGTCCTGATTTTTTTGTGCTTCTTGAATGAGGTAGTTGATGGGAATCTTGGCCATCAAGGTCTCGGGATAGGGTTCCACACTTCTCCCTGATAATACTGAAATAAAGATAGGCTTATTTTTTTTCCTTCTACATGTATTAATCTCTCCTTAAATGCAGTGGGAGACAGCAGGGCCCAGTTGTTCAAAGCTAACGACGTCTTTAGTTAATGATTCGTTAAAATTTACATTGAGTGATACGCAAATATGCTGAAATTTTTTGCTGAAAAAATGTGAGTAGCTTTTGCAGTGCAAAAGCTACTCACATTTTTTCAGCAAAAAATATCAAAGTATTGTATATTGAATCTGCTAAAACAGTTAACGAAATGACCCCTAACAAGCTCGTTAAGCTAACGACGCTTTGAACAACTGGGCCCAGTAGTTTTTCTATTGTTGCCTTTGAAAAGTAAAGTGCAAGGTAGACTAATATACAATAAACTATGTCCTTCTAATTGGACACCTCTGTTTTTATCATTTAATTGGAATCCTCTGTTTTTATCCTTCATGTAGATCCTCAACACACTTTAGCTGATTTTTAAATTTCACATTCATATGAAAGTTTTACTGGTATTGTATATATATTTATATTTTATTGCACAGAAAATATTTTTACCTGATATGTTTTTGTTTTACCAGCATATGACCATGTTTTAACCAGATTTCTCAAGGAAAAGATAGCTATCCTTAATGGAGATAGTAATGATAAAAGCAGAGGAATCCAATTAATTGGGCATAGGTGTTTACAGAGATTATTCAGGGGAGTTAACTGACTGCTGTTTTCCTTTTTCCTTTCTAGCGTTCAATTTCTTAGCTATGCATTAACCTTTACCACTCTGTGGGCAAATTCAACAGATAACAAATCGATAATATTTTTCTTATTTTTTTCTCAGAAAAAGAGGCTTTTCATGCAAATTGTCTCCGAAAGAGGACTTATTAAGGAAGAGTATTTGATGATAATTCTGGGATAATTTTTCTTATTTCTCCATAAAACATATGTTGTGGGTACTCATTAGAAGCACCTCAAGGTGCTTCTAATGAGTACCCACAACATATGTTTTTATGGAGAACTGGAGAAAATAATCCCAGAATTGTCACCAACTACCCCTCCTTAACAAGGCCTCGGTTTCACATACATGTAAGTCACTGTATAAATGTCCTTCTATTTGGATAAAATAATCTTCAACTAAGTAACTGCAAGGAAATATTTATTTTTTTTACATTTGTTGAGACCATAACCATAACCATTACATATGGTCATGGAGTGTGAATTGAATATCACATCACTATTCTGTGGAGGGGTACAGAATATAAGCTCTCCACACAATCCTAGATATATACGACCATCATATTATATTATGCAATAACCTAAGTTCTGAGCATCACGAAAACATGCCTATCATTTTGACCCCCTTAAAGCCCACTTTTATAAAACTGGGATTTACAGGGGTAAACATTATTTTTCTTATTTCTGCTCAGAACATAGATTGTGGGTACTTGTTAGAAATTTTCAGTATATTTGAATAGGCATGTTTTCGTAATAGTGAAGTGCTGTACAGCCATAATTCTACCTCAATTGGGATTTGAAGCAGAGATGTCATGATCTGAAGTCTAGCTATATGGACACCCTTTTCTTTTTTTCTTGTGATGAGGTTTTACGGTCCAATCAACCCAATGGGGTCATGTCAAGTGCGGTCAATTTACCTAACCACACTTTTACTGGGCAGTCTTAGTCCTCTATGCAGTTAATCAGTATTGCACACATTCTTTCGCCAGAAACTGACAACTGCCCTTCTTGAATCAGCAGAAAGGAGAGAATGACCATAGAAAATATTTCATGATCAAAATCTCAACAAAAGAATGTTGGGATCAAACATGCAACCTCCTGATCACCAGTCGGATGCCCATCCAACTGAGCCACCGAGGATGGCCTACTTTTATGGAAGATCAGCGGGACTTCACAAGAGATGTGTTTAATGATGCTATTGCGATATTTTTTTTCTGATTTTTTTTTTTTATAAAAGCATATGTTGTTGGTACTCATCTGAATTGCCTCAACTTCAAATGAGTACCAACAACATATGCTTTTATAAACAAGTGGATAAAAGTATACGGGCTGTAATCTGAAAAACTCGGAAATTTCTTGACTAAGTACAGTCATCACCTCGAAATCCAAAGGTCTCTTGAGATATCCGTACCTCGACATATCAGATATGCAGAATTGAGGAAAAATAAATCGAACAACCACATTTCACAAATGAGTATGTAATTTGACCCCTGAAGTTGAAAATATTGTGGAAAAGTGGAGAAATTGCTCCTCTTTTTCACAAAATTTTGTTGTTAGATTTTCATGTTTAAACAGGAACCAGACTTTCACTTTGAGAAAAGTGATTATTCAAGATAAGCAAAGTCGAGATAACAAGTCGCCTGTAAATTATTAAGTGGAATACAGTATGTGAGATGATGCCCTTACAGTATTGTGAAGGTCTTTGTTGTTTGTCTACATAATGTTTGGACCTTACAAAGACTATACAACAAATAGAGAAGAATCTCACAAAATTGTATGGATGAGCAAGATACATAACTCCAGACAGGACACTTTTTTCAACCAAAAAGTACGAGGGGAGTTCAATAAGTTCATAGAACTCGGGGTTTAACTCACAGATTGGAAGATGGTTTCAACATTATTTTTCAATATAATCCCCCTTTACTTCAATGCATTTGGCACACTTTTGCCTTTAAGCAGTCTATGCCTTTGAAATAAAAGTCGTCTATTTGGTTCTCAAACCAAGCCTCTGTAGCAGCCTTGAGCTCATCATCGTCCAGAAATCTTGTTCCAAGCAAGTGGGACTTCAAATTTTGAAACAGATAATAAACTCTTGGGGCCAGGTCTGGACTGTATGGCGGGAGATTTAACTGCTCGAACTTGCACTCACGAATAGCCACTTGTGCAACTCTGGACTTGTGCACAGAGGCATTATCATGCAAAAGAAGGACACCAGCAGCTAGCTTTGCCCTTCGTTTTTCTTTAATAGCAATCCTTAATTGTTTAATGACATTGGCATAGTATTCTCCTGTAACTGAAGTACCAGCAGGCTTGTAATCTATCAATATAATCCCTTTGGAGTCCCAAAACACAGTGGCCATTACCTTGCTGGCTGATGGTTGGGTACAAAATTTCTTAGGTGGGGGTGAGCAAGGGCGCTTCCATTGCATGGACTCTTTTTTAGTATCTGGGTCCCAGTTGTGAAGCCAAGTTTCATCTCCTGTTACAAGATGAGTGTAAAAGTCTTCTGGATTGGCATTGTACACTTCCAGAAGTTCTTGCCTTGACTCCACCCTTTGCTGACGATCTTACATGTTCAGGTTTCTGGGTACGCACCTGGCAGATACTTTTGACATGCCTAAATGTTCATGGATTATAGTGTAAACACTTCCATTAGAAATACCACATTCTGAAGCAAGTTAGGCAACTTTGATTTGGGGATTGTTTAGCACGTCTCTCAACACGGTCGATCATCTCCTGGCTGATGACATCAGTAGGGCGATCTGGCCTTGGGTCATCTTCTACGGAGTCTCGCCCACGTTTAAATTCTGCTGACCACTTTGCCACTGGGCTACTATCACCATACACATCAGCCATGCGCCGATGGATTTCTTTGGTCTTTGCACCCTCCTTAGTGAGGAACTTTATGACTGCTCTGAACTCAATATTCTGACTTTTCATTTTTGCCTATGGGTACAGGTTTTCAAAGAAAAAATAAGAGCAAAAAATGTACGTGTTGACTGAAAGGCTGTTATCATTCAACTGATAAAGGTTTACACTGCACAAAAATGAAAAAAGAAATCTTGAAATGTATAGAAAAATACCAAGTTCTACGAACTTATTGAACTACCCTCTTATAGATATGTTTCTTATTTCTCCACAAAACAATATGTTGTGGGTACTCAAAAGAAGTGCCTCACTAATGAGTACCGACAACATAAGTTTTTTATGGGGAAATAAAAAAATAATTTTCTTAATACTTCTCTCAATTGACATCCAGGATGGCCTGGATAGTCGCTGTTCAAGTAAGACTAAGGAAATTACTGCGGGTATCTGACCCAAACATACCTAAATTTTTCCTCTGACTTTCCAATGTTTCCTCATATAAAAGAATATAATATAAGATACACAGCTGTGGTGCAAGATTGACTGGTCCTCCATTTTTTCTGGCTTCAGTTTTCTTAAAAACAGAGTCTGTGAACAAGTCTGATATTTCCTGCACTCCGATTGGCTGGTTAGTATGATCAGTTTTTGCACTCTTCACCATAATAGAGTTCACATAAACTTCAATCACTGATGGCAGGAGAGGATGTAAAGGGAATGAGCTGTGGCAGATCTGTTGATAAATCCAAGTCTGGAATAGAAACAGAACTGTGGTTAAGCTATTAGTTATACAGAAATAGATTACATATCAGATGCTATTTTTAGTAATTTCTGCGGGAAATATTATTTATAATTCCCAGGAGTAAAAATTTCCTTTCGAACACTATCATGCTGTGCCACGAATGTAGATGACATAATGTCGCAAAACTTATTAACTTCATTTCAAAGAGCATAAAACAGAATCAGAAGATAAACAAGAATTCCGCGGAAGGCGTCATCGCACCTGCTGGCGCAAAAGTCACAGGAGCCACAATCAGAATGTGGTTATTAAATAAGTTTATTTCATTCTTAGCAGTGCTTACTTGGAAAACTGGGTTGAAAAAAATGTAGACAAAGTACCAAGTGGGGCACATATATTCCAGGCCAGTCCCATTCCCTCTAATGGCTATACATGTATCTTCAGCACTGACTTTTCGTATCATACAGCCCAATGATAATAGAACATTGACGTAAAATGTGTAAAAGTCACTGGAGCATGAAATTTAGGTCAAGGTCACGGGTCAAGGTACCTGCTAATTCAGTACATCAAGGAGAAGCACAATGCAAGGTATGGTGGTTGTAGGCCTTATAGTTGAGGAGTTATCAAACATCAACGTAAAATTTGTCAAATATAGGTCAAGGTCACTGGGTCAAGGTACCTGCCAAGCCAGTGCAAGCACTATGCAAGGTTTAGTGGTTGTAGGTCTTATATTTGAGGAGATACCGAACATCAATATAAAATGTGTCAAAGTCACTGGAGTGCACAATATAGGTCAAGGTCACCAGGTCAAGGTATCTGTTGAGTCAGTACATCGAGAAGAAGTGCTATTTAAGGTTTGGTGGTTGAAGGCCTTACAGTTGAGGACATATGGAAGGGTGACGTACACGGTGTAAAAGTCAATGGAGCGTGAAATATAGGTCAAGGTCACCCAGTCAAGGTACCTGCAGAGTCTGTACATTGAGGAGAAGCACTATGCAAGGTTTGATGGTTGTAGGCCTTATAGTTGAGGAGATATTGAACGTTGACGTAAAATGTGTAAAAGGCACTGGAGCGCAAAATATAGGTCAAGGTCACCGGGTCAAGATACTTGCCAAGTCAGTACATATTGGAGAAGCACTATGCAAGGTTTGGTAGCTAGAGGTCTTACACTTGAGGAGATCTGGAACGTTGACATAAATTATGTTAAAGTCACTGCAGCCAAAATATAGGTCAAGGTCACCAGGTCAAGGTATCTGCTAAGTCAGTACATTGAGGAGAAGCACTTTGCAAGGTTTGATGGTTGTAGGCCTTATAGTTGAGGAGATATTGAATGTCGACGCAAAATATGTCGAAGTCACTGGAGCGCAAAATATAGGTCAAGGTCACCGGGTCAAGGTACCTGCCAAGTCTGTACCTCTAGGAGAAGCACTATGCAAGGTTTGGTAGTTGTACGCCTTATAGTTGAGAAGATCTGGAACGTCAACGTAAATTGTGTCAAAGTCAATGGAGCACAAAATATAGGTCAAGGTCACTGGGTCAACATATCTGCCAAGTCAGGAGGTCAGGGAGATGTGTCATGCAAGGTATGATGGTTGTTGTAGAATTGTAGTTGATTAGAATACTAACTTTGACGTAAATGTCGAACTTCAACATAACAGAACTGTTAAGAGACAGACGGACGGACGAACGGACAGACGATGGAAAAGCGGGCACCTATGTTGCAAAGTCAGGAGGTCAGGGAGATATTTCATACAAGGTTTGATGGCTGTTTAGTCTTGTAGTTGATTAGAATACTAACTTTGACATAAATGTCGAACTTCGACATAACAGAACTGTTAAGAGACGGACGGATGGACAGACAGACGAACAGACAGACGAATGGAAAAGTGGGCACCTATGTCGCAAAGTCAGGAGGTCAGGGAGATGTTTCATGCAAGGTTTGATGGTTGTTTAGTCTTGTAGTTGATTAAAATACTAACTTTGGCATAAATGTCGAACGTCGACATAAATGTTGACAGACGGACGGACGAATGGACAGACAAACGGAAAAGCGGACGCCTATGTTGCAAAGTCAGGAGGTCAGGGAGATGTTTCATGCAAGGTTTGATGGTTGTTTAGTCTTGTAGTTGATTAGAATACTAACTTTGACATAAATGTCGAACGTCGACATAAATGTTGACAGACGGACGGACGGACGGACGGACTGACGGACGGACGGACGGACGGAAAATCGGACGCCTATATCGCACCCTGCTACAAGCAGGTGCGATAACAAGCAGGTGCGATAAAAATCATTTTTATGATATGTAATATATATTAATACACACTGTCAGAGTTTAAAATACAGGAAATATTTCCCTCGAGATTTGCAAAACTTATAAACAAACGAATGCTATGCATTGGTTTTGTTTATTGGATTTGCAAATCTCTTGGGGGAAAGATTTCTTGTATTATAAACTCAGGGTGCATTAACCTCTATGTACATGTAATTTCTTTTTGCTTCACAATTATGTTCCAAGAGGACACAATGCAGATGCTATCTCACTGAGCTACAGTGTTGGTTCTACATGTATTTTCTTTCTTTCATGTGTTCCTTAATTTTAAAGAACCTATCCTTTCAGAATCTACAGAGGATGAAGATGGTAATGACTTGGGGTTTTACATCCCTTTCAACATTATTTAAGTCATACCAGTATGATGGAAGGGTGATAATGAAAGGTTCTGAGCGATGAAGTTCTGTAGTCATGAGCTAAATTCTGCCAGAAGGAGGGTTCAAATCTGGAACCCCATGATCAGAAGTTGGGAATGGTATCCACTCGTCCACCTGGATACTTTTGTGCTCAAGATAGGGGCCGTAATAATAGCAGGATAAAACAAGATTTCAAAACTTCTTACTTTTATAGGGACCTTGTACTTTGAAAAAGCTCTGCTCTTAAACAGTTGGTATATACGGCTAGATAACCATTCATACCAGCATTGAGATCTTCTGTGACTGGCACCGTAATAGCGGGAGCTGTGTTCACTTCTTCTGTGGAGATTTCTTAACTTTGATTGATTGTGTTGGGGTTTAACGACACGTCAACCCTTGAGGGTCATTTTGTGTCGTCTCCCAGAGAAAGGGAGAAAAGAGATAGAAGAGAGAGTAGAGGAGATGAAAGAGAGGGACAGGGAAGAAAGAGGAACAGGAAAGAAAGTGAAGAAACAGAAGAAATAAAAACATTCCCCCTATACCCTTACCCACTACAAGGATAGCAGGCCTTGCCCAACTGTAAGCCAATATCAGTTGGACGCCCCAGTGATGTAAGATACACAGCACCTTCGCACCACCCGACCACCCCCAGATTTCTTAACTACTTACTTTTATAGGGACCTTGTACTTTGAAAAGGCTCTGCTCTTCAATAGTTGGTATATGCAGTGTATGGCTAGATAACCACTCATACTAGCATTGACATCTTCCATGATTGGCACAGTAATAGCATGAGCTGTGATCACTTCTTCTGTGAAGATTTCTTAACTACTTACTTTTATAGGGACCTTGTATTTTGAAAAAGCTCTGCTTTTCAACAGTTGGTAAATACAGTGTATGGCTAGATAACCACTCATACTAGCATTCAGATCTTCTGTGACCGGCACCGTAATAGCGTGAGATGTGATCACTTCTTCTGTGAAAATTTCTTGTGTAAAAATCTGCCGAATTCTTGCTAGGGCATTTGCCTTCACAGCACTCTGAAAAATAAACAATCATGCTTAAGCTTTCCAGCAGTATTTGGTTAAAATTAGATCTAATTTAACAACTACAGTTCTGTCACATCTGACGGCGGCTGTCAGAATTATATCTGAGTCTTCTTTGTCCGCTTACAGAATCAGTGGATACTATAGTATATGCAGGGGTGTTTGTTTGTGTTGAGGTTTTATGGCCCATTCAACCCAATGGAGTCATGTCGAGCGCGGTCAGTTTACCTAACCACACTTTTACTGGGCAGGCTTAGTCCTCTAAACGGTTAACCAGTACTATGCACTATCTTTTGCCAGAAGCTGACAACTATCCTTCTTGAATCAGCGGGAGGGAGAGAATGACTGTAGAAAATATTTCATGATCAATCTCCACGAAAGAATGTTGCCAACCTCGGCGGGGTTGAACCCGCGACCTCCTGGTTTCCAGTCAGACGGCGCATCCAACTGAGCCATCGAGGCCGGCTTATATGCAGGGGTGAGAATAGTGACTAATTATCAATCCTGAAATCTTGTCCAAAAACTACTAATATTTTTCTTATTTCTCAATTAAAACATATGTTGTGGGTACTTATTAGAAGCACCTCCCGAAGCACTTCTAATGAGTACCCACAATGTATGTTTTTTTTGAGAAATAAGAAAATTATTATGTGGGTATGCCCTCTTATCTGGAGCTATGCAACTAATAATTAGTTTTTAAAGTTATTTCAGACATATATTAACCCAAATAACACAAACTGACACAAAAGGATGGTCTTGTGAAGAAGAGTAAAAGTGATTTTTCATGCTTAAAATGAAAGTTCTCAATCCTGGAATCCCGATTCATCCTGAAGTTTCCCATCCCCCTATATGGTACCCAGATAAGACTGCACAGATGCACTATCTGGACCTACATTGTCCGAAATTGCATAAGGGCCCTTTTTGTGAGTTACACATCATATGTTGTGGTAATCATAGGAAGCACCATGCCTAGGCATTCTAATGAGTACCCATAATATGTAAGCCACAACTTGACAAAACATACTTCTGAGATAGTCGCCCAACAAAGATCCAACTCAACCTGCACATCTGTGCAGTCTGATCAGAGTCTTCCTTGTCTGTACGAAGAAACTTTGCACTTTTGGCTACGCAAAATGTGTCCAGAGAGGTTTCTGATCAGACTGCACGAATGCGCAGGCTGATCTGAATCTTGACTGGGCACCCGTGTCCAAAGGTACAATTTCTGATGTTCAGGCTTGTATGTTTTTACGCCAAAATAAGAAAAATTATTTATATGGACCCAGTTGTTAAAAACTAACAATGTCATTAGTTAACAAATCGTTAAAATTTTGATCATTAAATATGGCATAAACGCTAATATTTTTGCTGAAAAAAATGTGAGTAGCTTTTGCATTTGAAAAGCTACTCACATTTTTTCAGCATAAATACATGTGAATTAGGTATTGTTCTTACCAGAACAATTAATATTTCGACCACTGACAAGCTTGTTAAGCTAACAATGCTTTGAACAACTGGGCCCTGAACATCCCTGGTATTAGGAGCTTTATCTAGATATACTCACCTTCATTCCTAATGTAGAACACACCAACTCAGCAATTGCATGCATATGGTTGCCATGGAAATGTATGGCAATTAAAAATAACATCTCTCCAAATGAGGAACTTCTACCTGCCTCTCTGTGATAAAAAGAAATAAAAAAAAAAAAAATAAATAAATAAATAAATAAATAAAAATATACTGTCTGCTTAGCATAAAAACATAAAAGCTCTACTGTTTAAAATGTCATTTAAATATACAAAAGCAATTACAGAGTTTTTGCATGATTTCGTTTGTTTGTTTGTGTTGAGGTTTTACGGCCCAGTCAACCCAATGGGGTCATGTCAAGCGCGGTCAGTTTACCTAACCACACGTTTACTGGGCAGGCTTAGTCCTCTAAGCGGTTTACCAGTATTGTGCACATTCTTTCGCCAGAAACTGACAACTGCCCTTCTTGAATCAGCGGAAGGGAGAGAATGACCGTAGAAAATATTTCATGATCAATCTCCACGAAAGAATGTTGCCAACCTCGGCAGGGGTTGAACCTGCGACCTCCTGGTCTCCAGTCGGACAGCACATCCAACTGAGCCACTGTGTCCGGCAAGTTTTTGCATGAAGGGGACTGGATATGCCTAGTAGATTTTCATTCATTTTTTATAAGGGAGATAATTTTTGTGGCTTCCTATTTGCTTTTCCTGCAAAAAATTAAGCTTCTTCTAAAAAAAGAGTACTCTAAAAGGAAAGAATTTGCTCCCAAGGGGAGCAAATTCTTTCCTTTTACAGCAGATCCTTTTTCAAAAGTGGGGTGAGACAAACTGCTTTTACAGAGTTGCCTCCTCTAGAAGTGTTTCCATTTCCCTTAAGTGGACAATATACTGTATGTCAGAACATAAATGTTTAAGGTATAACAGTAATTTCTCCCTGAACTCATCCCTGGGAATCCTGGAATCACTGGGCTTGTCACAGGGACCCTCATTTTCAAACCATGAGGGTAAACCTTGCATTTGTATATTTCTAGTATTTTATGTTATATTTCTAATACAGTCGAACTTCAATGGCTCGAACATCTTTGGGACCATGGAAATTCGTTCGAGACATAGGCAGTTCGAGCCACTGAGGGTAATTCATGGCACCAGTTCAGGAAGCAAATAGCGATAATTTAGGGAAATTTTTTCGATTTTCTACACAATGATTACATGTTGAGTGTATTCATTAGAATCGCCTCGACGAGGCAATTCTAATGAGTACACATAACATACAATTCCATGATAAAATAAGAAACACCCCTAAATATTTGTTTTCTTGAGCTACTGGGAGGACTTTGTAGGGACTGAAAAAAGAGTTTGAATCCTCCAGGGTAAACGAGCCATCCGTGTTCGAGCCATTGAGGTTACATTGTATAATTAATAAGTAATACAAATACCCTGAACTATTGGGACACCATAACTATTTACCATATGTGTCCTGAATTTTGACATATATTATTTTACTACCTCTTGATATGTCTAAAAGCTGTTCGATAAGTAGCAAAGGATGAAGACTGATCAGATGCTGCGAATGTGGCATCTGAACTAGACCTGCACTGCTTGCCCAGTCCTGTTTGTCCAAATATGTTATGTAAGTATGGTACCCAACAACTAGATAAAAGGGGTACCATGAGCTATTTATATATTATTTCTGCTTGAAACATTATGCTGTGTTAACCACGCGAATCACCAGTGTGAGGTAATTCCAAGGAGTACCTACAATGTATGTTTTAACCCTTAAACTGCCAATCACAACAACTGTCGCCTGCTTTGTCATCTGCTTGTGATTTTAAATGTCATTTTTGCAAACAGTGTGGACCCAGAGCAGACTGCTCCTAGAGGAGCAGTCTGATCAGGGTCTACACTGTTTGCCTGTATGCAAACAGTGATTTTAAAAGTCTGCAAGAATATTCAGCAGACGACATAAACAGACAACATTTTCAGATACAGGTTTCTTGGCATTTTAAGAGTTAAATAGAGGAAAAATAATTTCAATAATTGATACTTTCCTTTCTAAACTATATCTGACCTGCGCCTTTCCTGTTCACTAGAATACGTTCTCTAACATCTTGCCTTTCATAGTTCTATTATTATTACCAAACCTACTATATGAGAAGTTATAAAGCATTTTTGACTATCTAATGCATTTTCACCAGTGACAAAAAGCCAGCCAGACTGAACCGGTTCTCAGAGGGCTATCACCCGGGCTCATATTTTTGACTGTCTCGATCAAGTGAATTACCTAGCAACTTCACCTGTGACTAAAGTCAACTAGGTTAAAGCGGTTCTTAGCGGTTCTTAGCGAACTATCACCCGGGCTCATATTTTGAACGATTCTCCAGTTCACGTGATCAAAAAGTTACCAGTATTTATTGATCATAGCAATCAAAAGAAAACAATTTCTTTACAATATGTGTTGGGTAACAGAACATCTATATACACCTTTCTGGGGACAGTCAAAACTATCAGCCCCTTGGTGCTGTGAACCACCTGATGAACTATCGCCCGAGGCCTCGATAGTTCAGTAGGTGGTCCAAAGCACCTCGGGGCTGATAGTTTTGATTGTCGTCCAGAAAGGTATGAAATAGCTGGATACTATTGAAGGCCCAGATTAGTCTGCACTACAATACAAACTGATCTGGATCTTCACTCTCATAGTTCCAGATAAGCTCTCCACACACATATTTTTTTTTATATCTTCAAGAAAACATATGTTGTAGGTACCCATTAGTAGTACCTTGGTAGTATGTTCCTACAATATATTACAATACATGTCTATGTGAAGTGAGCGAAATATCAGTAGCTTTCAGCTGAAAAAAGAATGGCCTCATCTGGAGCTATGACTCTTTGTTAACTTACTTTTATGTTAAAACTAAATACAGTTGACTCTCGTTATCTCGACCTCGCTTATCTTGAATAACCGCTTATCTCGAAGTGAAAGTCTGGTCCCTGCCTAAACATGAAAATCTAACAACAGGTATAAAATATCGTCAATATATCTAACTTAAAGTCCATTTATATATATATATTTGTTAAATGTGGTTGTTCGAATTATGTTTTTCTAAATTCTGCAAATCAGATATGTCGAGGTATGGATATCTCGAAGTATTTCAGAGAGTCCCTTGGAATTCGAGATAACGAGAATCGACTGTACTGTGCAGAACACATAAAATCTGATCATGTGCAATTTATTATAAATACAAACCTTTCAAACAGTCCTTCTGAAGCCACCAGCCATCTAATCCACTCTGACACTTGTCTTTCTTGTTCTTGATTTCTGGAGAAAAGAAAATTACAGACTAGCAGATCTTTTTGAGTTGGTTTAATTGTCACTTTGTTTACATTAAAGTAATAGATATACTGCCATGGGAGATCATTTTCCTTCTCAAAGTGCTACTTCTAAAAGAAAAAATAAATGCTGCCATATTCTAAGAGTAGCCACCTTAGAGACAGGACTCATAAATCTAGAAAGCAGTTTTCTTCTCATGGAGTAGCCTCCCTTTGAAAGGTGTGGGGGTGGGGTGGGGCAGGGCTGTTGGTGCAAAAATCTCAGCTTAGAGTGCTCTCTCTTTAAAGTGTATCAGTTTTCTTTAAATTAATCAATGGGACTAGATACATCTGGGCCCAGTTGTTCAGATTTTTGTTTGTATTGAGGTTTTATGGCCCAGTCAACCCAATATATGGTCATGTTGAGCATGGTCAGTTTACCTAACCACACTTTTACTGGGCAGGCTTAGTCCTCTATGCGGTTAACCAGTAATGTGTACATTCTTTCTCCAGAAACTGACAACTGCCCTTCTTGAATCAGTGGAAGGGAGAGAATGACTGTAGAAAATATTTCATGATCAAATCTCCACGAAAGAATGTTGCCAATCCGGTCGGGGACGAACCCACAACCTCCTGATCACCAGTCGGACACGCATCCAACTGAGCCACCGAGGCTGGCCCAGTTGTTCAAAACTTAACAAAGTTGTTAGCTAATATGACACTAAAATTTCTATCTTGAAATATGGCAAATACATTGATGTTTTTTGCTGAAAAAAATGTGAATAGCTTCTCACATTTGTGCAGCTAAAATATCAATTAATCTGAAAATACCTTCGCTATAACAGTTAACAAGTTTGTCATTAATGAGCTTGTTAAGCTAACAATGCTTTGAACAAGTGGGCCCTGGTAGATTCTGTGTCATTTTTATAAGGCAGACAACTTTGTGACTTTCTGTTTGTGTCTTCCCACATTAATCCCATTCCAAAAAGTTTGTTTCAGTGAATCTTATGACCCAGTCAACATTGTTAATGTCTTATCATGCTGGTAAGTTAACCTACTCACACTTTTGTCTGTGTTGCAGTGTAGAACATCTCCCAGTATTTCACCATAGTGCAGATTATATTTTCATTTCTTTTGGGATCATAGGGCCCATTGTGGTATTGATTGTGTTGGGTTTAACAACACATCAACCCTTGTGGGTCATTTTTTGTCGTCTCGCAGAGAAAGGGAAATAACAGATATAAGTGATAGTAGAGAAAACAAAAGAGAGGAACAGGGAATAAAGGGGAAAACGAATGAAAGTGAAGAAAACAGAGGATAGCAGGCCTTGCCCAACTGAAGCCAGTATCAGTTGGACGCCCCAGTGACGTAAGATTCATGACACCTTTGCCTCACACAACCAGCCCCCGTATTGTGGTATCTGCTCATGTATACGCTAGAGGGTGTAAGCAGTGTTGCAAACTTCAATACTGCCTATGAAGAGTCTCAATAAAACCGAGACTACCATTTTCTATCTGTTATGTGTTCTATGTTTCCAAAGTCAACCTTTTAGATTTTTATTTTAGTCCTCTCAGCGGTTAATTACATTGCTTACAATAAATATTGTTGTCTGCTTTGTCATCTGCTTGTGATTTTAAAGGTCATTTTTGAAAACAGTGTGGACCCAGATTAGACTGCTCCTCTAGCATGCAAAAATAGGTTTGAAAAGTTTGCAAGAATATTCAGCAGATGGCATTTTTTGATGCAGGTTTTCTTGGCATTTTAAGGGCTAAATCCTTATCTTAGTTGTACTAAAAATTAGTCCCATTTTATTACCGGTTAGTAAAAATGCTGGATGAATCAAAAACAAAACAGACCCTGATCAGACACCACATTCTGAAGCATCTAATCTGGATCTTTATTGTTTCTCAGGCCTGTATGTCCAAACACTTACATCAGATGGTAGGTTTGGAGTTTAACGGCCAACACTAATAAGGTCATGTTGAGCCGGTCAGTTTACCTAACAATACTTTTCCTGGACAGACTTAGTCCTCTAAGCTACTTAGGGTAGACATGTTAAAACTGTGCAGGAAGAACCAACTGAGAAAACTATACTGAGAGGCAAAAATAAGTATACAGGTATCTATTTTTTCACTTTGTCATTGGATTTTAAGAGCAATCATTTACGCATAATTTGCGATAATTTTCAGGAAATTCTACCAAAGAGCAAGGAAATGACATTTACGGAAACAAATAAGGGTTGAAATCCACATTTGCTTGCGAGTAGCTTCACGTTAAAAGTGCATTTTGGACAAAGAAACTTACAGTTATGCATTTGTATTGCATACAGTCAATAGAAGGATAAAAATGCTGTAAGGACATGTTTCAACTCCAGATGCATAACAGAGTACACTGTCAAATTTCTACACCAAGGACATGGCATTTTTGACATTTTCATTCCTCTTCTGACAGAATGCACTGAATTTCTATGGGACATTAATTGACATTGTTCTGTTAAATAAATGGTTTAGGAGATTTCATCTGTATGTGGTACACGGAGGTGAAGCCAAGCAACTCTTTTTCGAAAATTCAAGTGAAAACGACCAACACCACTTCAGATATAGACTCTTTAAATTCCCTATATTTTTCATCCAAAAGGAGATAATTTGAGACGGGAAGAAATTCAAATCAGCTTTACATCATTCGATGGGAATTTGGAATTAAATAATGTTGTAGTTTTACTCTCAGACATTTGTGCAAGCCATTTATGAAAAAAAAAATGACATTTGTTTTACACAAAGTGAGTTATGACTGGAAATGCTGTTTTTAATTAAGGGCTCATAACTCCATAATTTATGACTGCAAAAAAATTATTTATTTTCAAAGACAGACGTTTGACAAAAATGACCATGAAAAGATTTTAACGAAATAAGTACAACACAACCTGGTACTCAAAACTCAAAACTGTATACAGTCGACTCTCGTTATCTCGAATTCCAAGGGACTCTCTGAAATACTTTGAGATATCCGTACTTCGACATATCAGATTTGCAGAACTGAGGAAAAAGTAATTCGAACAACCACATTTAACAAATTTATATGCAGTTAGTTAGAGATATAGCCAAAATATTGTGGAAAAGAGGAGAAATTGCTCCTTAGGAGCAATTTCTCCTCTTTTCCACAATATTTTACACCTTTTGTTAGATTTTCATGTTTAGGCAGGGACAAGATTTTCACTTCGAGAAATGCGTTTATTCGAGATAAGCGAGTTCGAGATAACGAGAGTCAACTGTACTTTTTATTGCCTTTGAGAACATTTACCCAAGTAAATATGGACATGCTATAAGCATACACAGCCCAAGTGACACAAATCTCGCTCCAGATTTTGTGGGTGGTGGGTGTGTCGTAACCAGCCTCAGCAACAGTTTCATTTCTTCATCTGAAAACCTGCAAAGAAAGATTTGATACAAATAAGTACTCGAAAAAACAAGAATTGTCGGAACCCTACATACTACAATTGATTTCCTTATACATTTTATACATTTTTGCAAATGATCTACAGCCCATAGTTTTTTGTTTTAAGTTCAAATGGTCAAAACTCCGTACTTGTCTGACAGCTGTCCCTCTAAAATCTTTAACCCTGCTGAACCCAGATATGCCCTGCCTTTGCAAAACAGTGTAGATCCAGATCAGTTGGCTTCTTCAGAAGCCAACTGATCTAAATCTTCACTGCTTGTCATTAAGTATGTGAATTTGTATCAACAACCTGGACCAAGTAATCTGAGGGTGTGGCGTATTAATTTATTCAGCATGACAAGGGTTAAAATAAGCAACAGAATGGTAGTTATGTCACATGTGATGAAATTCAGAAAATTCAAAAATGGTTTCCGTTCGATATCTTTTGAAAAGATTAGTGTATTGGATTCAAAAGATTAGTGTATTGGATTCAAATTTTATACACAGGTATATAATCATAAAATGTAGGTCAAGTTTGATTTAGGGTAAAATCCACCAATTATTATGGGAGTTATGGCCCTTTTTCAACTTTGAAAAATGGTTTCAGTTCCATATCTTTCGAAAATATTAGTGTATTAGATTCATATTTTATTCACCGGTATATAATTATAAAATATAGGTCAACTTGGATTTAGGGTAAAATCCACCAATTATTTTGGTAGTTACAGCCCTTTTTCAATTTTGAGAAATATTTTCTGTTTGGTACCAGAGTGAGTCAATAAGTAACCAGTCTAACTTATTTCCGATGGACCGAGAAGGTCACGATTTTCATGCTTTGTTTCAATATATGTTTTATACATGGGTACAAAATTGCACACGTATCAAGCCATTCTTTAATAAGATATTGATTGTCAAACATGGCTAGTGATGCAAAGGCATGCTTTTCATCTAAAGTTGAGTACCGTGCTGTAATTCGGTACTTGTATTTAAAAGGTAAAACAGGCAAGGAAATACATGGCGAGTTAGCCGATGTTTATGGGTCTTCTGCACCATCTTATGCTCAGGTTAAATTCTGGGTAGGGGAATTCAAATGCGGTAGAATGTCTTTAGAAGATGAAGCCAGGTCTGGACGCCCACTGGATGCCACCGACGAAGAAATGTGTAAGAAAGTTCGGGATCTGGTATACTCTGATAGGCGAATTCAGGTGGAAGAAATAGCGCACGCATTAGGCATTTCACATGGTAGCGTTTCAACAATCTTACATGATCCTTTAGGTATGCACAAGCTAACAGCCTGTTGGGTCCCCAACTCCCTTAGGGATGAGCAAATGGCAACCAGCGCATCTGTATGCAGCGCCTTGTTGAAGCGTTTTAGGTCAAAAGATGATTTTCTTTTGCGTCTAGTGACTGTAGATGAGACTTGGGTTCATTATTATGAGCCAGAGAATAAAGCTCAGAGTCGTCAGTGGGTAGGGCCTGGGTCCCCGAGGCCAAAGAAGTTCAAGACGCAACCAACTGCTGGCAAGGTGATGGCCACAGTATTTTGGGACACAAAAGGCGTTATTATGTTGGACTTTTTACCCAAGAGAAGTACAATAACTGGAGTGTACTATGCAAACTTGTTAGACCAGCTGAGAACCGCCATCTGTGAAAAAACGCCAAGGTTAACTCTCTAAAGGTGTTTTGCTGCAACAGGACAAGGCGTGAGTCCCAACTTGCAAAGTTGCAAAGGATGCTGTGAAGCAAGACGGGTATGAATTATTACCACATCCTGCCTATTTGCCTGACCTAGCTCCTAGCGACTTCTTCCTATTCCCAAACCTGAAAAAAGATATCCATGGACTTCATTTCCAGTCTGATGAAGAAGTCGTGACGGCAGTTGAGGAGTGGGTCAATGGAAAGGACCCTGACTTTTTCAGTTCTGGGCTGATGGCATTTGAACACCATTGGTCTAAGTGCATCACACTAGAGGGCAATTACATCGAAAAAGAAAAGGCGGATCTCAACCGAAAATAAATTAGGCTGGTTACTTATTGACTCACCCTCGTATCTTTTGAAAACATTAGTGTATTGAATTCATATTTAATACACAGGTATATAATCACATAATAGAGGTCAAGTTTGATTTAGGGTAAAATCCACCCATTATTATGGGAGTTATGGCCCCTTTTCATCTTTGAAATTTTTTTTCTTTCAATATTATTTGAAAAGATTAGTGTATTGGATTCATATTTTATACACAGGTATATAATCATAAAATATAGGTTATGTTCGATTTAGGATAAAATCCACCAACTATGAGAGTTATGGCCCTTTTTCAACTTCATTTTTTGCAAAATACCTGTGTGTGGGTGAGGATAGCCCCCAGGCAGGGGCATCTGTGTCATATTAACACATTTCTAGTTTGTGGAATGCACTGTTTCAATATAGTTATGGGAACTGGACACATTGTTACTTCTTTTTCACTTTCCTGTACAAAACAAGGTCTACTCTAAAATGAAAGGATTTTCTCCTCTTAGGAGCAGACACCTTACCAGGAGAGAGGCAAAACAATTTTGATCAAGCCCTTTTTTGCAGAGTTGCCTCCCCTGACAGTATATCCATCCCTAAAAGTATTACCGCCAAAGCTCAATAACTCAAACACTTATGGCTTGTTTACCATGGATGATTCAAACTCGTTTTTTGAGCCCCTACGAAATTCTTCCAACAGCTCAAGAAAACAAATATTTAAAGGAAAATTTCTTATTTTATCATGAAATTGTATGTTGTGTGTACTCATTAGAATTGCCTCGAGGCAATTCTAATGAGTACACTCAACATACTATTATTGTATAGAAGATCAAAAACAAATCCCTAAATTATCACACTTTGCTTCCTAACCTGGCATCATGATTAACCCTCAGTGTCATGGACTAACCCTAACCCTAACCCATATCTTGAACAAAATATCCATGGTCCCAAAGATGTTCAAGCCACTGAGGTTCGATTGTGTATAAAACAACTTGTTCACAAGCTATTGATCTTGCCACCAGGACTCTATCATGCAAATGGCCAAATATTTACCTTGTGGTTCTTTATCAACAAGTATAACATAAGGTATAAATATTTATCATAAATGCTTTAACTTTCTTATATTCACTATTCAAGGTATAACCAAACCAACTTACTTCAGTGCTGCCATTCCTTTTAAAGCACAATATAGACGTATGAAAGAGCTAGCTTGAATCACGACTGACTGCTGGATGCTGTTATCAGAGGTTGGCAATATTTCCTGTACTTGTTTTAGAAGCTGCTGTCTCATGGCATGTAACATTGAACACGACGGATCCCTGCCTCTCTTGAAAACAGAAAATGGAGCCACATACATCACAACCTCTTTATAACACTACTGTTGGGGTCCATAGCATAAACCGTGTTAGTTAAACAACCGTGTTATATCCAAACAAACATGTATAGATTATATTGAAAAATGACCATTTATGGTCATTTTTCAATATAATCTATACATTTTTGGGATCCATCTTTGAACAGTGTTATATCCAAAACTGTGTTATAACAAACCATGTTATAAAGAGATTGTAGTGTATACATGTAGCCTAAAGATGGTGACAATTTGGTGTCTTAGTCTCTTTCAAGCTTATTTGGGCTGTGTCAAGTGAAAAAGCGTTTTCATACATGTGCGAAACGTGCAGATCCAGATTATCCTGCACATGTGCTAAGTATCATCTGGGCCTTTGCAATAATACATTGTTTGTTTGTGTTGAGATTTTATGGCCCAGTCAACCCAATAGGGTCATATCGAGTGCGGTCAGTTTACCTAACCACACATTTACTGGGCAGGCTTAGTCCTCTAAGCGGTTAACCAGAATTGTGCACATTCTTTCACCAGAAATTGACAACTGCCCTTCTTGAATCAGCGGAAGGGAGAGAATGACCGTAGAAAATATTTCATGATCAATCTCCACGAAAGAATTTGCCGACCTCAGCGGGGGTTGAACCCGCGACCTCCTGGTCTCCAGTCGGACGGCGCATCCAACTAAGCCACCGAGGCAGGCAATAATACATTGTTTTGTTGTATCTAATGATTCTGTAAGCAAGCAGTGAAGGCGCTGATCAGATATGCAGGCTGACCTGGGCCTAAGAAAAATTCACAGGCTGGCAACTGCAAACAAAGTATTTTTTAATGCCTGGCCTGACAGAAAGACCCAGACCAATCTGTACATCTGCTCAGGGACCTTGCTGTCTGCGGACAGAGTCATTGTTTAGCTCCGGATGCTTTCAGCAAAAAAGTTTGATATCGTTGTCTTATTTCTTCACAAATAAAAACATTAAACTAAAATACCCCGTCATTGTCGTGTCGCGGGCAGATAACTCCGTAAAAAATTGACGAAATTTGCCCATTAGCAATCCCAAACCAGATCTCCATAATATCAATGCATATACCATGTTTCGTGAAAATCCATTGATGTTTTCTCAAGTTATCATCCGGAAACGAAAAAGTGACGGACAGACGGATGTACAACTGACGGAAGGACAGAAGGACAGACACAGAAGACCAACGTGAAACCATAATACCCCGCCACTATCGTGTGGTGGGGTATAAAAATGTATCATTTCATGATCAGTCTCCATGAAAAATAGTGTGGTTATGCTGGGATTCAAACTTGTGACCCCTGGATCTGCTGTCAGACCCACAACCAACTGCGCTATGGAGCCTGGCTGTTGCAGAAGACAGGTGATTGCTTAATATAGGTAAATTTACACATTTGAATTTTAATCCTTAAAGCACCAATCACAACTGCAGCAATCTACATATTGGAATATTATTGTTTTATGTTTCAAAGACAATAGTCCTGATATTCCTTGTAAATCATTTGCCAAGCAGATGGTTCATATTAAATGTAAAGACTTATTTTCTCTGAAAAAAAAAAAATAATAAAATGTTTTTCTGCTACATATTTTATTTGGCGCTTTATGGGTTAAGGGATATGAAGATATGGCCTCTTTATAGAGGTGACTGCTTAATAATACAGGTAGCCTTTAACCCTTGTCATGTTGCCACTCCCACTTCTAATTTCCAATCAGATTATTTGATCCGAGTTTTTGATAGAAATTCACATATTTAATGACAAACAGTGCAGATCCAGATCAGTTGGCTTTCTCCAGAAGCCAACTGATCTGGATCTACTCTGTTTGCTAAGACAGGGCATGTCATGTTTAGCAAGAGAAGAGTTAAGACCTATTCAACTGTACAATGCATGAGTTTCAATGCTAGAAAAGTGCCCTTAAGTCATATGCAAACAGAGAAGACCTGAACTTCTGCACAATCTGATCAATGTCATCTCTACTAGCTCCAGACAACCAAAACATATTGATATTTTTCCTATTTCTCCACGAAAACATACATTGTGAGTACTCATTAGAAGCACCTGGTATTTTTCTTATTTCTCCACAAAAACATATGCTGTGTGTATTTATTAGAAGCACCTCTCTGAGGTGCTTCTAATGAATACCCACAATATGTTTTCGTTGAGAAATAAGAAAATTTTGTGGATACTCCTATGCATTTTTATAGCTATGTTTGTTTGTGTTGAGGTTTTATGGCCCAGTAAACCCAATGGGGTCATGTCAAGCATGGTCAGTTTACCTAGCCACACGTTTACTGGGCAGGCTTAGTCCTCTAAGCGGTTAACCAGTATTGTGCACATTCTTTCACCAGAAACTGACAACTGCCCTTCTTGAATCAGCGGAAGGGAGAGAATTTTATAGTTATGAGCTCTGTCAATATAGTCTACAGTATCCAACAGTTCTGTTAGTGTGCAACCAAGGTCATGGTCAGACTGTGTGAATGTGCAGGCTTATCTAGGCTTTCTTAGCCAGCATAAGTAATAAGGCCAAATAAAACTTGACAGGTGTCCAAAGTACACAGATGCCCCTACCCTATGGCCTTTGCCCATATGGCTGTTTCCTTTGGCCGCACTCCACAGGCCCACACCTAGCATGATCCAGTGTTCAAACCCTGGTCTGTATAAACTATTTCATCTGTGATCATTATACCCAATTTCTAACTTTCTTGGGCAAGTAATGGTACCAGACTTATGATTCTATTGCCATTTTGCATGTGTTCAATATGACCTGTTACACATCCTGACCCCTGTGCCACTTAGGGGCAACTCTATACCATGAAGTTTAAGGTCTTGATCTGGGTAAATATCATATCAAATTTCAACTTTGTAGCATAAAAGGTATTAAAGTTATGAGCATCTTGGACGTAAATGTGAATGTAAATATGCAGGTAAACTTGCATGTAAACTTGAATGAAAACTGTATTTTGTTAGACTCTAGTTACGAACATGACATAAGCATGTATGCACATACGGATGTAACATCACGACGAAGCCGGCCTCGGTGGCTCAGTTGGATGCGCCGTCCGACTGGAGACCAGGAGGTCGCGGGTTCAACCCCCGCCGAGGTCGGCAACATTCTTTCGTGGAGATTGATCATGAAATATTTTCTACGGTCATTCTCTCCCTTCCGCTGATTCAAGAAGGGCAGTTGTCAGTTTCTGGCGAAAGAATGTGCACAATACTGGTTAACCGCTTAGAGGACTAAGCCTGTCCAGTAACGTGTGGTTAGGTAAACTGACCGCGCTCGACATGACCCCATTGGGTTGACTGGGCCGTAAAACCTCAACACAAACAAACATCACGACGAAACGCTATATGCTCCGACATAAAAATATGTGTGTTTAGGGTAACCCTACCCTACCTAATTTTCCTGGTGAAATCTAGCAATTTTTTTTCATGTTTTCTCAAAAATAATGATAAAAAAACCCACAAAAAAAACAGATGGTACTGGAATAAAATATTTGTGCTTAATACTTGGACATGGAGGTCTGAGTATACAGTGTAGACCCTGATCAAATTGCTCCTAAAGGAGCAGTTTGATCAGGGTCTACACTGTTTGCTATTCTATCAGTACTTTTATACACATCTTAGAAAAGTCAGATTGAATAAAAAATTATTTGAATTATGTACAAAGTCCAAATGTGCAAATATATTTGGTAATTGTGATATTGTTCTTCATAAAAAAATGTAAAAAAAAAAGAATCCCTGAGTATCCTACCTACTTTTTTCTAACATGTTACCCTAAACACATATATTTGTTTTTATCTGGCCTAAGGACCCTTTTTAACACCGTGTCGCATATACTTACTCGTTGTCCACTCTTTACAAACATGGAGAACCAATTTCTCACATCAGAATTGTTGCCTAGCAATAGACCACTAACAAAAGCAACAAGATCATTGGTTGACTCTGAGCCTGTCACTGATTCTGACTGGTCCTGTTTATTCATGCTCAAGGTCAAGGCCACACAAAGTCCAGGCATGGTACAATGCTGCACCTGTTAAGAAATAAGAATGTTGTGAATTAGCAACAATGCAGCTACATTTAGATAAGGTGTTTTTTGTTGTTTTTTTTTCAACCAAAAAGTACTTACATTTTTCTGGGCCCAGTTGTTCAAAGCGTTGTTAGCTTAACGAGCTCGTTAAGGGTCATTTCGTAAACTGCTATAGCGGATTCAATACACAATATTCTGATATTTTTTTTGCTGAAAAAATGTGAGTAGCTTTTGCACTGCAAAAGCTACTCACATTTTTTCGGCAAAAAATTTCGGCATATTTGCTTATCACTCGATGTAAATTTTAATGAATCGTTAACTAATGATGTCGTTAGCTTTGAACAACTGGGCCCTGATTTCTCCATGAAAACGTGTTGTGGCACTAATTAGAAATGGCTTGCCAAAAAGCTTCTAATGAGTATCCACAACATACCTGGTATGTTTTTGTGGAGAAATAAGAAAAATATTATGGGAATATCCCCTCTTATCTGGAGCATTGCAGTATTTAAGAAACTGGAAATGTTTTGTGATGTTCGAAATTTTATATACTTATATATACACATATAATGCATATCAGAAAGGCACATTACCATCAACACATTGCAGAAATGTTATAAATATGCCTTTTTAAAAGCATCTGTTGGTTTGTGCTCAGGTTTTACGGCCTAGTCAACCCAAAAGGATCACGTCGAGCACGGTCAGTTTACCTAACCATACGTTTACTGGGTAGGTTTAGTCCTCTAAGCGGTTAACCAGTATTGTGCACATTCTTTTGCCAGAAACTGACAACTGCCCTTCTTGAATCAGAGGAAGGGAGAGAGAATGACCATAGAAAATATTTCATGATCAATCTCCACAAAAGAATGTTGCCGACCCAGCGGAGGTCGAACCTGCAACCTCCTGATCACCAGTCTGACATGCATCCAACTGAGCCACAGAGGCTGGCTAAAAGCCTCTGATTATTTAGGTATTTAAGTATTGGGACAGACTGGGTTCAGAAAACAGTGTACACCCTTATCAGATGCCACAGAATGTGGCAATTGATAAGGGTCTACACTGTTTGCCACTCATCCTAGGATTTTCCGACACAATATCAGATAGAGAAATGGCCATGTTCAAGTTTTAGGAGAATACTTTATAATAAATACTATATTTTGTCACATCAAGAATCTGCCATCTCAACCCTGTTCCTGCTGAACCCGGATGTGCCCTGCCTTTGCAGTGCAGATCTAGCCAACTGATCTGGATCTGCATTGTTTATTATTTAGTATGTGAATTTGTATCAACAACCTAGATGAAGCTAACTGATTGGCTGACAATAAGAAGTGGGCATGGCATCTTAATTTATTCAGCATGACAAGATTTATACAAGGAATGCACTGTCACTTCTACTTACACACAATGAGCGAATATACAATGCCTCTTTGGGGTTCATGGCACAGAGTATTTGTAAAAGGTCCATTCTTTTCCTACCACTGATGGTTTCTTCATCCTGTCTCTCTCCTCTAGACACAAGGCTGCTGCACACTAAATAAAATATATAATTCTTTGTAAGATATCCAGATATATTATTGCTGACTCATTTCTCCACAAAAAGTGTTATTGCATTCATTAAATTTACCTTACAAAATGTCAGCTTATTCTTACTAGACAAAGTGCTCAGTGGGGTACATATACCCCAGCCAGTGCCATTGTCTCTACTGGACATTGCTATGTCTGTAGCACTGACTTTTCCTATACACCACAACCTCTTTATAACACTATTGTCGGTGTCCAAAGCATAAACCGTGTTAGTTAAACAACCATGTTATATCCAAACAAAAATGTATAGATTATATTGAAAAATGACCATTTATGGTCATTTTTCAATATAATCTATACATTTTTGGGATCCTTCTTTGAACCGTATTATATCCAAAACCGTGTTATAACGAACTGTGTTATAAGGAGGTTATAGTGTATATAGCCTATTAATAATGTAAAATGACCACTGTATTTTGATAGATGTAGAATAAAGTCTGAAAACTGACAGCGTTAACTGTAGCTGGTGTTAAATGCTGTGTGGTTGCTGTAGGCTTGCCCATACCACACCATAGTGCAAAGTCAATGGAGCTTGAAATATAGGTAAATGCTGCTGGGACAAAGCATATGCCGAGACAGTATACCATTTTCTTAAGTTTGTAGAGCAAGTGACCTGCGGACCAGTGCCATTGCTTAATACAGGATTTTTTTAATTTCATATTATCAATAAATGGACATTTTGCATTGTTCCAGCAAACACCCAATGTGGTTATAACGTCGTTACAATGTCACTGCATAGTCACGAAGTTGCAGCGATGCTGAAATAACGTTGTATTTTTGCTGGGATAGCACTGGAGCTTATTGTTTTAAAGGCAGTTTCAAGACTTGGTATATGTTAATATTCTTGATGAGGTTAATCTTTGGGAACCTTCTACATAATGGTATAACTATATTTTGTAAACATGTCACAAACATGACAAAAGGTACACGTACTTGAGAAACGTATCATGACATAAGGGCGTAGGTATTCTGACATTTACAGGGCCATCGTATAATCGTGCAAAGTGATGCCAAATGAAAAATTATGTGTGTTTAGGTTAATATGTTAGAAAAAAAAACAGGAGGGTAAGTAGGGATTTTCTTTTTTTTTTTTTCCTTTTTACATTTTTTTTATGAAGAATAATTCAGAATTAGCAAATATATGTGGACTTCCCAGATATTTCACATGAAATTTTACTAAGACTGGCTATATTAGATGTGTCTAAAAGTACTGATAGAATGAATGGCAAACAGTGTAGACCCTGATCGTACTGCTCCTACAGGAGCAGTTTGATCTGTGTCTACACTGTTTGCTCAGACCTACTTGTCCTAATAGTTAGCATAAATATTTTATTCAAGTAAAACAGGAAAAAAATTGCTAGGTTTCACCAGGAAAATTTGGTAAGGTAGGATTACCCTAAACACATATTTTTTATTTGGCCTGAACAGAGTGTGAAATATAGGTCAAGGTCACTGGGTGAAGACACATGTTGAGTCAAAAAGAAACATTTTGTTATGTTTAAAAGTTCAGGGCCCAGTTGTTCAAAGCATCGTTAGCTTAATGGGCTTGTTAAGGGTCATTTCGTTAACTGTTTTAGCGGATTCAATATACAATATTCTGATATTTTTTGCTAAACAAATGTGAGTAGCTTTTGCACTGCAAAAGCTACTCACATTTTTTCAGCAAAATATTTTAGCATATTTGCATATCACTCGATGTAAATTTTAACGAATCGTTAACTAACGATGTTGTTAGCTTTGAACAACTGGGCCCTGGCAAGTATAGTTGATGTGATCGCAAAAGCCATTGTATAAGTCAGTGGAGCATAAAATGTAGGTCAAGGTCACTAGTCAAAGTGGATGCTGAGTCAGCATCCCAAGAAAAAAACATTATGTAAAGTTTGAAGGTTCTAGCCACTATAGTTGATGATATCACAAAGGCAATCATATGATCTGACAAATTACACAAAGCGTGAAATATAGGTCAATGTCACTTGGTCAAAAAGAGGAAGGGAAATTATATGCTGAGTCAGCAAGTCAAGAAGAAACATTTTGTGTAGTTTGATGGTTCTAGCAAGTAAAACTGATGAGATCACCCTGAGATTATCATGAGCTATGAAATAATGAGTAAGGTTTTGTGGAAAATGGACAGACTTTCAGAGGAGACAATCCTTTGGAAATTGTTTTGCCGCCCTTCTTAACGCTTAGCACTCTGGGTAAAATTTTCAGCAGATGACATTTTGAAATATTTTTCTTATTTTTTAAGGAGACAATTTGCATTAAATGTCAAATCCTGTTGTCTGGGAAAAATAAAAAAAATATCATCAATTTGTCCTCTGCTGAAAATGCCCAGAGATGGGTAAGGGTTAAATGGGTTTGACTCTAAATGGAAAGAATTTGCTCCCAAGGGGAGAAAACTTTTTTTCCTGCTCCTTTCAGAGCAAGCTCATTTGCAGGAAGGGCTTGTGGTGCAGGAGAGCAGACAGAAAGTCACAGAAAATTGTCTCCCTTTAAAAACTGGCAGAAAATCTACCATGTGCGTCCAGACCCCTTATATTGAATGTAATGTTTGAATATTATATTAAAAATGTTTTTTCTCGCTGCTTGAAATTCTTGAAATTAATCCTAGTCCTGCTGAACCTGGATATATCCTGCCTTTACAAACAGTGCAGATCCAGTTCAGTTGGCTTCTTCAGAAGCCAACTGATCTGGATCTGCACTGTTGGCCATTTAGTATTTGAATTTGGGTCAACAACCTGTGTCAAGTAATCCGATTGGCTGAAAATCAGAAGTGGACATGGCATCTTAATTTATTCAGCATGACAAGGGTTAAGACTTCAAAATATAACAATAGACACTACTTAAAATCTGGCATCTGATCAGGGTCTGCATTGTTTGCGACTTATCCAGAATTTTTACTTTCGTTGTAAAATGGGACAGGCTACCTTGTGTGACAGCATCCAATACATGTATTTAGTTAATGATGATGGTTTAATGTTTCATGTCCCTTTCAACATTATTTAAGTCATATCGAGATGATGGTAGGGTGATAATGAAAGGCTCTGTGCTATGAAGCCAGTCACGAGCTGAATCCTGCATCTATGGGGGATTCAAATCTGGGATCTGAAGTCGGGAGCGCTAACCACTCAGCCACCCGGACGCTTAATATATTTAGTTAAATATTGTATGACTGTGTCTGAATATTTAAGTACAATCAATTCTCATTATCTCGACTTTGCTTATCTCAAATAACAGTTTATCTCAAAGTGAAAATCTAGGCCTAGTTGTTCAAAGCTAACGACATAGTTAATGATTCGTTGAAATTTACATAGAGTGATAAGCAAATATGCTGAAATTTTTTGCTGGAAAAATGTGAGTAGTGCAAAAGCTACTCACATTTTTTCAGCAAAAAATATCAGATTATTGTGTACTGAATCCGCTAAAACAGTTAACGGAATGACCCTTAAAGAGCTCGTTAAGTTAACGATGCTTTGAACAACTGGGCCCAGGTCCTTATTTAAACATGAAAATCTAAGGACAGGTAACAAAACATTGTGGAAAAGAGGCTCAACTACATACTCAACTTCAGGAGTCAAATTACATATTCATTTGTGAAATGTGATTGTCTGATTTATTTTTTTCCTCAAATCTGATATGTCAATGTAGGGATATCTTGAAGTATTTCTGGAAGTCCCTTGGACTCTGAGATAACGAGAGTCCACTGTACAATATTTTGACCTTAAGGAGTGTCCAAATATTTAGGGTCAGTATGATGATATTTTTGATGTTTTGCAAAGGTGTAGGAATAATTAGGAAAGTACGTTATTTTACCCTCTTTAAAACAATCTGGTGAATTGGCGACAAGCCGACACAATAACCATGGTCCATTGGGAGCATACATCAGCGCCTCTGCAACATCTTTTATTGGTAGCAGGTTTGGTAATTCTGCAAAACAAGAAATGTCAATAAATAGTGATTTTGTTTGTGTTGAGGTTTTACGTCCCAGTCAACCCAATGGGGTCATGTCGAGCGCGGTCAGTTTACCTTACCACACGTTTACTGGGCAGGCTTTGTCCTCTAAGCGTTAACCAGTATTGTGCACATTCTTTCACCAGAAACTGACAATTGCCCTTCTCGAATCAGCAGAAGGGAGAGAATGACAGTAGAAAATATTTCATGATCAATCTCCGAGAAAGAATGTTGCCGACCTCGGCGGGGGTCGAACCCGCGACCTCCTGGTCTCCAGTCTGACGCGCATCCAACTGAGCCACCGAGACCGGCCAATAAATAGTGATAAGAGTGGGTATCAGGGCCCAGTTGTTCAAAGCGTCGTTAGCTTAACGAGCTTGTTAAGGGTCATTTCGTTAACTGTTTTAGCGGATTCAATACACAATATTCTGATATTTTTTGCTGAAAAAATGTGAGTAGCTTTTGCACTGCAAAAGCTACTCACATTTTATCAGCAAAAAATTTCAGCATATTTGCGTATCACTTGATGTAAATTTTAACGAATCGTTAACTAACGACATCGTTAGCTTTGAACAACTGGGCCCTGGTAAATATTTTTCTTTGCTTGAGGCACTTCTAATGAGGACCAACAACATATGTTTTTGTTTATTGCCCAATGTATAGCATTCACCAGGGACCACAACTCTGTTGCTATACGGTCATCTCTTTTTAAACTTAACATATAATGCTTATATATGAATTTTGTTTTAATCAAATGGAAGAAAACTCAAGTTATAACATGGAACTACTTTTTAAACATTTTTAATATTATTTAGTCGAAAAAACATCAAAAAAAAAAAACCCAAAAAAAACAACAACAAAAAAAACAACAACAAAAAAACAACAACAACAAAAACAACAACAAACAAATAAAAACAACAACAAAAAAACAACAACAAAACAACAACTTAACTCTCCCCCCACCCCTATGAAAATAAAAACAAAAACATAACGATTTTCTAGAAATTATTCTTGTAGACTCCCTTTCAGAAGGGATTTGCTGTGCAGGAAAGCAAATAAGATGTCACAAAAGGTGCTTCCCTTGAAAACAATGGCAGAAAATTTACCAAGTGTATCAAGTCCATTTAATTTACTGGAATTCATATAAGAGAGAAATCCAGACTAGAACAAATTTAACATCCCTTCCACGAAACAGACTGTTAACAGTGATAAATCCCTTCAAAGAAAAAGACTCTTAAAAGTGATACATCCCTTCCATGAAACAGACTGTTAAAAGTGATACATCCCTTCCATGAAACAGACTGTTCAAAGTGATACATCCTATCCATGAAACAGACTGTAAAAAGTGACAAATTCCTTCCATGAAACAGACTGTTAAAAGTGATACATCCCTTCCATGAAACAGACTATTCAAAGTGACATTCCTTCCATGAAACAGACTGTTAAAAGTGATAAATACCTTCCATGAAACAGACTGTTAAAAGTGATAAGTTGTTTGGTTTGTGGGTTAATGGCCTAACCAATACTGTTATGGTCATGTTGAGCTGGTCAGTTAACCTACTCACACTTTTCCTTAGCAGGCTAATTAGTCCTCTAAGTGGTTCACCAGTATGGTAAATGTCCTAAAATGTCAGACACCAAAATGTCAGACAGTCTGATCAGGTCTCCACTGTTTGCCATTCAACTAAGTATTTTAAGAAACATCATAAAAAAGCAAAAGTATGGAATTAAGTGTTTGGAATTTTAGGACATTTACCGCAAAGTGATAATAAATCAAACTACTATAACTCCCATAGCTCCAGATAAAGCCCTTTTTGTTTCTCTTGAGGTTTTACGGCCCAGCCAACCCATTACGGTCATGTTGAGCACAGTCAGTTTACAAAACCTAATCACACTTTTTCCTGGGCAGGTTTAGTCCTCTAATTATATAAGTGGTTATCCAGTACTTGTGCACATTCTTTCACCAGAAACTTACAACTGCCCTTCTTGAATCAGTGGAAGAGAGAGAATAATCATAAAAAATATTTCATGATCAATCTCCATGAAGAATGTTGCAGGACCCAGCAGGGATCAATCCAGTGGCCTCCTGATCACCAGTCAGACGCGCATCTGACTGAGCTACCAGGGCAGGCTAAAAAGCCTTTTTTTTTTAACCAAACTATATCAATGTTTTTCTTATTTCTCAATTAATACATACAGAACTGGTACCCATTTAATGCGCTTCCCCAAGGTGCTTCTAATAAGTACCTACAATGTATGTTTTCATAGAGAAAAATATTTATCTGGATACCTGTATTTATCTTGAGCTAAGAATTCCAGAAAATTAAGTGGACTTGTTAGGTTTGGCACTTTTTTTTTTTCAAGAGAGACAAACAACTTTTGACTTCCAGTTTGCTTTTCTACACGCCAAATCCCTTCTGATAAAGGGATCTACTCTAAAAGGAAATAATTTGCTCTATCTTTTACTTTTAGTGTTGGATCTGCTCTAAAAGGTAAGTTTGTTTGTTTGATTTGGGCTTAACGTCGCTTTCAACCTTTTTCAGTCATATTGCGACGGTGTCTGGATGTGGCAGGGAGCTCAATGCTCACTTTTAGAGTGCTGCCTCACTGAAATATCACGCCCCAGACACTTTGACATGATATTCCACCCAGTCACATTATACTGACACTGAGCTGACCAGTTCTAGCTCTACTTTCTTAATGCTGAGCGCCAAGCGAAAGAGCAGCTAGTACCATTTTTAAAGTCTTTGGTATGACCCGGCCGGGGATCGAACCCGCAACCTCCCGGTCACAAAGCGGACGCTCTACCACTGAGCCACTGTGCCGGTCTCTAAAAGGTAAGAATTTGCTCCCTACAGGGAGCAAATTCTTTCCTTTTAGAGTGGATCCCCTTCTCAGAAGTGGACAAAAACAATTTTGACAGAGTTGCAGCCCTTTCCCTTACAGAGTTGCATCCCTTGTCAAGAAAAAGACATACCAGCCTGAGCAATACACAACACATCTGAGACTTCTTCAAGATAAACTTCACACTCAAACAATTCCCACTGCTTCTCACTAAAATCTCTCTTGTTGTCACGAATCTGAAATACACACCAAAATACATGTACTACACATAGCCCTAAATAAGGTGCTTTTTCAAACAAAAAGTATTGATATTTTTCTCATGTCTCCAAGAAAACATGTTTTAGTGCTCACAGGGATGAGAACAGTCGTTAATAATCAATCCTGATATCTAACAAGAGGGACAAGATGGCCCTGTATCGCTCACCCGATTACCAGACAGGTTTGAGTCAGTTGGCCTTTCTGTTCAAAAGAAGAAATTCAATATTGATTTGCAAGATGGTGGCCATCTTGGATTTCCAATCAGAATGATTTTAGCTACGTACTCTTGATCTACAAGTCACCTCGATACTTCCTATGAAGTTTAAGTCAATTGTCCTTTTGATTCAGGAGAAAAAGTTCAAATGGCTGCTAGGAAAACCATCTTGGATTTCCGATCAGAATGATTTTAGCTATTTTTGATCTACAAGTAACCCCGATACTTCCTATCAAATTTTGTGTCATGGGCCTTTCTATTCAGGAGAAGAAGTTCAAAATATATTTAAGAGGGTAACTGTGGCAGCCATCTTGAATTTCTGATCGGAATGATTTTAGCTATTTTTGACCTACCAGTCACCCCTATGCTTCCTAACGAGTTTCAAGTCTTTTCAGTTCAGGAGAAGAAGGGAAAAATAGATTTTCAAGATGGCCAACATGGCGGCCATCTTGGATTTCCAATCAGAACAATTTGAGCTATTTTTGATCTATAAGTCACCCCGATGCTTCCTACCAAGGTTCGAGTCAGTTGGCCTTTCGGTTCAGGAGAAGTCAGATTCTCAAGATGGCGGCCATCTTGGATTTCTTGTCTGAACGACTTTACCTTTTTTTGATTTAAAAGTCATCCCGATGCTTCCTATCAAGTTTTGAGTCAATTGGCCTTTCTGTTCAGGAGAAGAAGCATAAAATACATTTTCAAATTGCCACCATGGTGGCCATCTTGGAGTTCCGATTGGAACCTTTTTATCTATTCTTGATCTACTAGTCACCCTGAGGATTCCTTCCAAGTTTCAGGAGAAGAGGTGAAAAGTAGATTTTCAAGATGGTCAGTATGGTGGCCATCTTGGATTTCCGATCTGAACTATTTTAGCTATTTTTGATCTACAAGTCACCCAAACATGATCAAGTTTCAAGTCAATTGGCTTTTTGGTTCAGGAGAAGCTAAAAATAGATTTTCAAGATGGCAGCCACAGCATTTCTGACTGGAACGGTTTTACATGTAGCTTGTTTTGATCTACAAGTCACCCCGATGTTTCCTACTAACTCAATTGGCCCAGGGGTGTAGGAGAAGAGGCTTTTAAAGCAATTGCTAATGTGGCACGACGGACGATGCACGACGAACATTGACTGACCACAATAGCGAAAAATTCAGTCCTGAAATTGAAATACTTGAATACCAGGTAGGACTGAGAAACTACAATAAAACAATTCATAGCTCCAAATAACGCACTCTTTTTTTTGCATCCAAAAACTGCTTATTTTTTTTTTTATTTCTCAATAAAAACATATGTTGTGGGTACTCATTAGAAGTGCCTTCTAATGGCATTATATCTTGTCCATAAAAGGGTTAGGCCAAAATTTGATACCTTTTTTTGAGAAAATTAGAAAAGAATGAAGCAGTCCGTTAACTCTCCAGATGAGTCCTGAGTACTTTCCGTAAATAACTAGGGCCAATTCATTGGATTCCTCTGATTTTATCATTGACATCTCTATTAAGGAAAGCTCTCTTTTCCTTGAGAAATACAACTTAAACATGGTCATATATCGAAAACACTTCTAAAATATCAAAAAGAATCTTTCTGATTTCAGTGCAATAAAATATAAAGTGTTAATACATGTAATCTTTCATATAGAGATATGGAAAATTTTAATTTTAAAAACCAGCTAAATTCCACAAAGGATCCATGATAAAAATAGAGGATTCCAATTACAATGACCTAATTAATATTTGGTACATTTGTACTTTACCTATCAAGGGACTCCCAGATAACGGAAAAACTATTGCTATCTCTTATTGCTACCTGTAGGTTTCACCAGGTTTAGATAGGGAAGGTTACTCTAAATGCACATTTTGTTTTTGTTTGGCCTAAGGAAGTATTTTTACTTACATGTATTTCTTGCATGAAACATATTGTGCATATCCATTAGAACTACCTTAACCAATTTATGCCTAGCTTCCCATAAAAGGGACATCAGCAAATAATGTAGACGCAGATCAGATGCCACAGATTGCAGCATCTGAGCAGTGTCTACACTGTTTGCATGTAGGAAAGGAATTTCTATAAAATATGGTAACAATATAAACTAATGGGACACTCCCAAAATTGAAATGGACCAGCCCAAAAAGTTATGGTAGAAGAGATCACTCAGAATAAATGGATTGATAAGTAAAAGGCAGTTCTTTATAGTGCTATGGCCGTGGCCCTTGGAATGACACATATGCAGCTTCATCTGTGGACACTGGATAGTACACTACAACCTCCTTATAACATGGTTTGTTATAACACGGTTTTGGATATAACACGGTTCAAAGATGGATCCCAAAAATGTACAGATTATATTGAAAAATGACCATGGTCATTTTTCAATATAATCTATACATTTTTGTTTGGATATAACACGGTTGTTTAACTAACATAATCTATACATTTTTGTTTGGATATAACACGGTTGTTTAACTAACAGGGTTTATGCTTTGGACCCCGACAATAGTGTTATAAAGAGGTTGTGGTGTAATACAATGAGCCTATAATTTCATAAATAAGTTTGTTTTTTCACACTGCAAAATGAAAGTAGATATTTTTCTTTTATTTTCTCTAACAACATTTGTGAAGCTTATCTAATAAGTACATGTAACATATTCTTGAAATCATAAAGAAACAAGCGAATTCAGAGAATTCATGTACCCTGCCTTCTAAAAATCCTCCAAAAATGACCAGGTCAACAATGTACCGAAGTGACAATGTTAAAAATCTGATGATTATGTCCAAACCACATGCAGATTTTCAGACCATGTAGAAAATATGGGCAAAATTTAAAAAAGAATGGTTAAAACATGTAGGAGGGGTTGCGCACACAAGCCACCCACTCTATATTTACACTATTGAGCAAAAAATGACTAAGCTCACAATGTGAAAAAAAGTATAAAAAAGATTTGAGGATAATGAAAAAAACACATGCATACCTTCAGACCATGATAAAAACACCTGTAAAGTTTCAGAAGAATCAGTGCAAAACTGTAGGAAAAGTTGCATCATAAAGTACCTACTATCTATACAATATTATAGTATTTGAGTACAAAAAAGTCTAAGTTAAAAAAGTGAAAAAAAGTGGAAAAAAAAAAAAAATTAAGGATTCCATGAAAAGCACATGCAAAAGTCTGAACTGCAGACCAAGGTTAATATGTGTAAAGTTTCACAAGGATCGGCCCAAAACTGTAGGAGGAGTTGCACTTATAAGGTACAATGTACATGTACCTACCCCCTATACACTTCCTTAGTACTGAAGCACAAAAAATATTTAAGTTCAATATGTGAAAAAAAGTGAATAAAAATAATTTTAGGATTCTGTAAAAAGCACATGCATATCCTCAGACCATCAGTAAAACACCTGTAAAGTTTTAGAAGGACTGGTCTAAAACTGAAGGAAGAATTGCGCTCACAAGGTACCTACATGTATACACTTTCAAAAACTGAAGGAGGAATTATGCTCACAAGGCACTTACTACCTACATGTATACACTTTCACAGTATTCCAGCACAAAAAAGTCTAAGTTAAAAACGTAAAATAAAACATGAAACTATAATACCCCACCATTATCAAGTCACAGGCAGATAACTGTCAAAAACTGACAAAATTTGCCCATGAGTAATCCCTGAGCAGATTGCTACAATATCAATGCACATATCAAATTTGGTGAAAATTCATTGAGATTTACTCACATTATTGTCCTGAAAGTAAAATACAGATGCATTACAGACAGATAACGCATATAGCAAGTTTGGTGAAAATGCATTGACATTTACTCAAGTTATCAACTGGAAATAAAAATACAGATGGGCAGACGGACGTACATGTATGACGATGGATGGACGGATGGACAGACTGACAGCCAATGTGATACCATAATGTCACTATCTTGTGGTGGGGTGTAAAAAGTGAGAAAAAAAATTTAGGATTCTGTAAAAAGACCATTTTAGAAGCGACATTGTGGAGATTTTTCTTCTACATTTGTCCTGTGTACATGTAAAAATAATTCCAATCTGGCTATGCCACTGCAATAAATGACATTATAAGGGTAAGAGTAAAAAAAAAAGAAGAAATATCATTATAAACGTACATGGGCTGAAAAAAGGTCTCTCTCCTGTATCAAAGTAGGAATTGTTACCTGTGAGAGTATGAATAGAAGTTCACTGAGCAGCAGTCTTATTCTTCTGGCTGGATCACTGTGTTCAAACTCTAATGTGAGACCAGTCTGGAGCTGTGAGACTAGTACACTGTCTGTGTGAGACCCTCCAACTTTTGATCTGAAAATATTTAATATGAGACCGGTCTTACAGTCAGTGGATGTCCTGAAAATAGTTAGTGTAACTAAACTGTATGACTAGCATGTCTGTGTGAGACCTTCTAATGTTTATCTGAAAATAGTTAATGTAAGACCAGTCTGGAAATGAGACTGGTAGGATGTCTCATTGTCTGCGTGAGACCATATAACTTGATCTGCAAAGATAACCTGAGACAGTGGCGCTGTCTCTATGTGACTCAGTTGCCTGGTAGCATTAAAGATCTGATCAGTCAGTCAGCCTAAGACAGCCTGGAGGTCAGGAGCTGTGATCACTACATTGTCAGTGTGAGATGCTCAGTTTTGTGTGTAACCATTTTAAGATTGTTTTGCTTTTTTTTTTTTTTTTTTTTATTAAAAAAACAACAACAACAACCTTATTCAAAATGTACTCCTCTCTATCCTCCTCTTGTTACTCCCTCAATCATCGTTTTGATTATTATGGAAGGTTGCGTATGTGTGCTTATTTTGGGAATTTTTAGATATTTTCTGGTAGACAATTAGCTGATGATCAGCAGTTTTTTTTACAAAACCAATGACTGACTATAAAGTTCTGGTCAATTCCAAACACTAAAGTCTATATGGTTAAGGTCTATGGGTGAAAGACTGGTTCCCAAAAGTTGTCACCGGCAGTTGGAGGACTTGATTATGGGTCTCACTAATAAGCGTAATGAAGTGACCAAACGAGTGTCAATAAGTGTCACGAACATATTTTTCTGATTATTTTTATTATTTATTACTGATTTACATAATATTTTTATATACTGATATTAATTCTTTAATAATGCTGTGAAGGACTTTTGAAGAGCGCAGATATAGGTCTGTGCTGTGCTCGCATTTAGGCTAAGCCTACTTTCATATTAGCACAGCACAGCTCGCGACACGCGTCGCGAATGACGTGAGCTCTGCAGTAGAGAATATGATCAGGGATAAGTAACATACAACGATATATACTTTCAGCAGTAATCGCTCTGACCAATTTTCTCCTGTTTTTTTTCTTCCTGGAAGCTGTCACAGGAAGCTGGCAGACCTGATTATGGGTCTCATTAATAAGCGTCACCAAGTGACCAGATTGCAGAAACGTGTGTCATGAACTTATTTTGCTGATTTTTTTTATTATTTTATTATTGATTTACATAATTTTATATACTGATATTCATTCTTACAGGACAATCTGCCGGCTGACCAAATATGGTGGCCGAATTTGCCATCTCTACACGTCATCATAAAATATCAACAAAAGTCACAAATGAAATTCGTTTCTCACAAATAGAATTGATAACTTAAATGTCTGGGTATATCAAATGGTTATTAATAGATAAAAATGCATTTTATAAGTATGAAAAAACGTATGTTATAAATTGCGTAAATTTGAGATTAAAATTTCCGTTTTCTTTTCCATGAATATATTAAAATACTAATGCCATTTTGTTTTTGAATGTCCCATCTAGGGCAGCCGAAAATAAAATATCCAACTTCATTCAAATAAAGGCACACTTTGGCTACAAAGAAGGCTACTCAAACAATTCTAAACAATGTGCATTGACTGTACATATATAATGTACTTAGCTGTCCCCCTTGCACATGCAGATAAAATATAAAAAAGGTATCCAGTCTGATATATATATGAGTGGACAAGATTTTAGTTTTGTGTATCAGTTCGGGTACCTACGGACATAGACATATTGTGTTTTTATTTGAAACTTTTTGGATATCTTAATTTCTGGCTGCTCTAGTCAGAACATTGTAAAACAAACTGACGTTAGTATTTTATGAATTCATGAAAAGGAAAAGGGAACTTTTTGGTACCAAATTTGCACTTGTTAGAACTTAGAAGGTTAGTTTTTTCATACCTTTAAAATTTATTTTTATCTCTTGATAACCAGTTACCACTTATGCCTTGACATTTAAATTATCACTTGAATTTGTGGGACATTTGGGATTTTTGTTGATATTTTATGATGACGTGTAGAGGTGGCAAATCTGCCACCATGTTTGGTCAGCCAGCAGATTATCCTTAATGATGCTGAGAAGGACTTTTGAAGAGTGCAGATATAGGTTTGTGCTGTGCTCGCATTTAGGCTAAGCCTATTTTCATATTAGATAGAGATAAAATAGACAATCAGTGACAAAGTTTTTGTTTATTGTATGTCAGATTCCGTCGGGTATGAAACCCACAGACCGGAACCCCGTGACCGAGACCCGGCACCGTGACCAAAATTTCTACCCTGGATTGCAAGACTAATATGTTTTTAACATTGTTCATTTTGGGTTTATATTATGAGGTATTAAATAAACTTTATCCAAAGAAAAGGAAATTTAGATTGGACTTGTTATTTTTTAAACTCAGATTTACCGTTTCAAGGGGTTTGAAACCCACAGACCATCCATTCTCCGGTTTTTTGAAGTTTTTTCTATAATCTTCAATAAACAATCAATTTCTTTGTTACACAAGTCTTTAAAATACAAAAATACATTATATATTGCTAGTTGAAGCTATAACAGAAACGTTAAAGTGTTGAATTTTACGATTTTCATATATTTATTATGTTTCTAAAAATAGATCAGGTAGAAAATGTGATAATAACCACAATGTCCCTAATCTACAGAAATGTACCGAATGGTAAACACCCATACAGTCAGTGCATACAAATGCATAATAGGCTAATTGTGTTATATGCAGAAATATAATGTTAGAAAATACGAACAAGGTTGAATTAAATAATAATAATAAGTATTATTATTTATATTATTATTATCTATAATGTTACGTTTGACATGTATTAAGTACATGTCAAGAAATAGAAAACTCGCGCATGTGTCGGGTTTGGCTTATAACAAAGATACGGATCAACATGCGCATTCGCGCACTATGATATGGACCTTTGTTGTTAGCTACAATAAATAGATTTAGCTAAAAAACAGACAGTCATGCGCACTCTCTCTGTGGTTTGGGCTGATAACAATGATATGGATCAGCATGCGCATTCACGCACTATGATATGGACCTTTGTTGTTTGCTGCAGTAAATAGGTTTCTGTGGAATGGGTCTGATAACAAAGATACAGATCAGCATGCACAATCATGCACTGCGATTTGGACTTTTGTTGTTTGTAAATAGATTTAGCTTAGAAAGTGTAAAGCCTGCGCATCTGTGGAGTTGGGCTGATAACGAAAATACAGATCAGCATTCGTGCACTGTGATATGGACCTTTGTTGTTTGCTGCAGTGAATAGGTTTAGCCAAGAAATAGACAAGCATCTGTAAGGTTGGGCTGATAAGAAAGTTACGGACCAGCATGTGCATTCGCGCACTTATGATTTTTTTCTTCATTATCAATATTTTTATTATATAAATTATAAACCTAAATTAGCACTCTAGCATACGTACCTTCCCTGGCTGTGCGCTAGAATCAATGCAGTTGCTGACATGATATACGGTAGATATGCAGAATAGCAACTCTATGCGGTATGAAACCTAATGGAGTTGTGTGAAGCTGTTCTGCTTCAGCCAACTTTTAAAGAAGAACTTAGGAACTGAGCAAATCAAATTAATGTCAGTTTCAATTACAAGTGAACATTTCGCAAATTAAACAACAAAATAAACTACCACATTAAAGCAATATTATGTAGTAATATGAACACAATTCAAGCTCGTCTATTAGTTGTGATCGAATATAAATTATAATTACTGGAAGAGTTAACACTGACTGATTATGCCTTAACGCAGTTTGTTAAAGCATTACAATAATTATTAATGAATCATTAATGATGAGTGTAGTAGCAGAAATAGTATGGTAATATTAATACAAATACTAATACTAATTTTTTTCCTTTTATTGCAGCAGACTCCTGTTGCATATAGAGTGCTAATTTAGGTTATATATATATCAGAGTTCTCACTAGGATTTTGAAAGCAGGAGTTTAAGAATCCATCTCTGAGAAAAGTTGGAGTTAAAATTGAAAAATAGGAGTTTGACCTTGAAAACTTGGAGGTTTCGGCTAAATATGAAAACTTAATATTTAAGGACATTGTCTGGACAACTTCATTTTTCAACATAGTTAACCTTGACCACTGAGTGTCTGGTAAGGATCCAAAAGCTTTTGGGGCTTAGGAAATAGTGACAGGACTTCCATTAACTTCCAGATTCAGGAAGTCCCAGACTTCCTACCCCTCAAATTTGGAAGTCCCGCAGGAAAATCCCATGTTTTTTCCCTGCTGCGGCAGTCTGCCCTTTCTTTAGTAGAACAGAGATTCTTAATTCAGTGTCACACAGAATCATCATGATATACACTTCTCTTAGATGTGTTTTAAACATATCCTTATCGCTTATTAAAATTCGATCGCATCTTTTGGAAAGCCTGTACTTGTATGTCGGACCTTAGCGAAAGCATCAACATTGGTCCAACTTCGCGTTCGTTTCAAAGCCCAGAGAAAGAAAAAAAGAAAAGAAAATACATGAGAGAAAACACCCAAAACATGTTTTCTTAAAAACAAACTATACTGAAATTATTTTGCAGAAATGTATTTAATGAAATATTTGCTCGGATTGAAGCTGATCAACAAGAGCGAGCGAGTTGCTTCACAAAAATTGCGGGAAAACGGCGCCGACTCGTGCAACAACAAACAAATAAAAGGCAGCTCTCGAAGAGTTAACAACAGCAATACGTTCGTTCGCGGAGAATAGCAAGCAAAACCATCGCAATTCGCCTATATTTAGACTTACTTTGCGTCTTTTCCGCGCTGGTAAACAGCGCAGCCGGAACAAGGCTACGAATTTAGAAACGGGTTTTCCGAAAATTTTGACGAAAAATATGTTTTCTTCTCATTTGAAAAATTTCTTTTGTTGTCATGACAAACATAAGCTTCTAAATTCGAATAGATTTAATTTGCGTTCTGTGCATAATTGTTATTTATTTATTTAATTTCACTCGGTAACTCCCGGAAGTGTTGAGGTGTTTTTAGACGACACACGTTCTTAGCAAAATAATAATTTAAGATTTTAAGACGTGAATATTTAAAAATAATAATCATATAATTTCACCGGATATTTTACGGTGTCGCAGAAGAAAGTTTAATTATACAAACATCAATTAATCAACTCAGCACGCGCGACAAATACACACAGTGATCACGCAGCCATCAAAAGGGTGCCGCGACGCTTGACACCGATGTCAATAAAACTCCCGCAAGCGGAAAGTGGGACGTCCTTAAAGCTCAGTCAACACAGGCAGCGAATTTCCAATAAGTAGGCGGGGTAAACATCATACAACTCGTTAAAAGTGGGCAGGCTTTTTGACAATTTTTGGACAACTCGGGTATCGATTTCGACGGACAAAAGAAATTTCGGAAGTCCGCGGTACGTCTTTGAAGTTCAGTTTGGACCTCGGTGGCAGTAGAGCGTAAATGAGAATCCTCGGAAGGAAATTTTACGCGTACAAAAGCAAAAATAGGCGTAAAAATACGCCGGATTCGGCGTTTCCGAGAACTCTGTATATAATAAAAATATTGATAATGAAGAAAAAAAATCATAAGTGCGCGAATGCACATGCTGGTCCGTAACTTTCTTATCAGCCCAACCCTACAGATGCTTGTCTATTTCTTGGCTAAACCTATTCACTGCAGCAAACAACAAAGGTCCATATCACAGTGCGCGAATGCGCATGCTGATCCATATCATTGTTATCAGCCCAAACCACAGAGAGAGTGCGCATGATTGTCTATTTTTTAGCTAAATCTATTTATTGTAGCTAACAACAAAGGTCCATATCATAGTGCGCGAATGCGCATGTTGATCCGTATCTTTGTTTTGTCAAACCTGACACATGCGCAGGGTTTTCTATTTCTTGACATGTACTTAATACATGTCAAACGTAACATTATAGATAATAATAATATTAATAATAATACTTATTATTATTATTATTTAATTCAACCTAGTTCGTATTTTCTAACATTATATTTCTGCATATAACACAATTAGCCTATTATGCATTTGTATGCACTGACTGTATGGGTGTTTACCATTCGGTACATTTCTGTAGATTAGGGACATTGTGGTTATTATCACATTTTCTACCTGATCTATTTTTAGAAACATAATAAATATATGAAAATCATAAAATTCAACACTTTAACGTTTCTGTTATAGCTTCAGCTAGCAATATATAATGTATTTTTGTATTTTAAAGACTTGTGTAACAAAGAAATTGATTGTTTATTGAAGATTATAGAAAAAACTTCAAAAAACCGGAGATTGGATGGTCTGTGGGTTTCATACCCCTTGAAACGGTAAATCTGAGTTTAAAAAATAACTACAAGTCCAATCTAAATTTCCTTTTCTTTGGATAAAGTTTATTTAATACTTCATAATATAAACCCAAAATGAACAATGTTAAAAACATATTAGTCTTGCAATCCAGGATAGAAATTTTGGTCACGGTGCCGGGTCTGGGTGACGGGGTTCCGTCAGATTCCTTGATTCAGTTCTCAGAAGCTGTAACCGGACCATTTACCTTAGTTGCTGTTCTTTCTTTACATCTTGTTCTAGAGCATGAAAGTCAATGGAAAGAAGCGCCACAATGCTGTTTACAACTTCTACGCCAGCCAATATTTTCAGTATGTCTTTTCTTGATTTTGTCCATTTTCCCGAACTATCAACCGGTGCACAAAGGGCGGCTCTTACCAGACATGGCAATACTGAACGGAGTTCTGATTCTGTAAATGTTGACAACCGTTTTATGTCAACATTTTGCATCGCCTGAAATATTTCCGGTTTTACCGATATGCCTTTTCTCGCCATAATCTTGTCTAATTTTCTGTCATGATTAAAAACATGGAGGCCGCCATTTTGAAATTTACAATGATCCTAATCGGAACTATAAAAACCAAAATAGATAATATAATCTAATGTACTGGTCCTTACAGTGTCCCCAATCTAAAATAAGGCATCTATTCAGGGTCTTCATTGTATGCAAATAGATAAGCCATTTTTTTCTCTAGGAATATATTTACAATAAAATGAATATATTTTGCTTCTAAACAATAAGGACTGCTCTTGAAGGAAAGAATTCTTTCCTTTAAGAGTAACCCCTGTTTTATAAGCGATACAAGGCATGCTTTTCAAGACTTTTCCTGGGAGTGCGTAAAAATAATTCCGTTCTGGCTACGCTGCTGAACACTACGATGAAAAACAGATGGAAATGTGACTACAAACCGAAAGTAAAAGCAAAGAAAACCACCAGCAGAATCATGCCGAGTCCGATCACCATAGCTCTTGATAAGATGCTTTTTTTTTCAACCAAAAAGTATTGATATTTTTCTTATTTCTCCATGAAAACATATGTTGTGGATACTCAGAAGCGCCTCGCCGAGGTGCTTCTAATGAGCAACCACAACATATGTTTTCATGGAGAAATGAGAAAATTATTATCTGGATACCCACGCTTATCTTGGGCTATGGATCACAGGCACAAGTCTCGTAGAAAAGGTTTTGGACTACTGCAGCTCGACCACCGCCTATACAAATATATACACGCACATTTTCAAATTCAACGCTGCCTCCATGTGCCTCGGGTGCCATATGAGGTTAAAACATGCAATAACAACATCAACAAACAGACAGACAAACAATTACAAACAACTCCAAATAAAAAAACAACAACAACAACAACAAAAAAAAAAAACAACAACAGAAAAAAAAACAGCAATACAAAGAAAAAAAAAGAGAAAGAAAAAAAGAATAGAATATGTATAGAATTTTATTTACTGCACAACTATACCCTATAAGGGTTAAAGCAAACACAAGCATGACATAATACATTAAACAATGGCATGAAAGTAATTTTACCATCATTTGATTAAAAACAAAAAAATGTACATACACATACATATACATATATATATAGCCTTGAGTCATAAGAACCGTGACTAACACAAACGCACACTTTACAAAATACATAAAAGTTGTAAATAGATATACAAGTTGATAAATAAATATGAACCGGGACACATTTCTTACAATATTGCATGTGTGCTCAGCAAAGACTCAGATTAGCCTGTGCATCCGCGCAGCCTGATCAGGCTGCTGTTCGCCTGAAGACGCTTTGGATCCTTGGCTACACATAGAATGTCCTGCGAAGACTCTGAGCAGACTGCGCGGATGCGCAGGCTGATATGAGTCTTCGTTGGGCGCACATGCAACCTTGTAGGAAATGCTGTCTCCCGGCTCGTTTTTTCTAAGTGTTCAGACAGATACGCTGCAGTCAGCTGCGTCTACTGTTTGTCGTTCATTCAGCGGTTTTTCGACACTTCAACAAGTATGGGGAAATAGATCTGTTCAATTTTTAGGACAAGTATGATAAGGATTTATGGTATTCGAATATTTAGGATGCGCAGTCTGATCTGAGTCTTCGTTGGGCGCACATGCAACCTTGTAGGAAATGCTGTGTCCCGGCACGTTTTTTCTAAGTGTTCAGACAGATACGCTGCAGTCAGCTGCGTCTACTGTTTGTCGTTCATTCAGCGGTTTTTCGACACTTCAACAAGTATGGGGAAATAGATCTGTTCAATTTTTAGGACAAGTATGGTAAGGATTTATGGTATTCGAATATTTAGGATATATACTGTCAATACAGTAGACCCTTAGTGGCTCGAACAATTTTGGGACCAAGGAAATTTGTTTGAGATATGGGTAGTTCGAGCTACTGAGGGCTAATCAAGGCGCCAGGCCAGGAAGCAAATGTCGATAATTTAGGAAAATCTTTTCGACCTTCTTCACAATAATGGTATGTTATGTGCACTCATTAGATGCGCCTCGGTGATGCGATTCTAATTAGTACACACAATATACGATTTCATTATAAAATAAGAAAATTTCCCTAAACTATTTGTTTTCTTGAGCTACCTGATGAAGTCCGTAGGGACAAAAATGAGTTCGAATTAGCCATGGTAAACGAGCCATCGGTGTTCGAACTATTGTGTTTCGACACATACGTGTATAACACTCATTTTGCCTGCCTCGGTGGATCAGTCGGATGCGGGTATGACTGGTGATCAGGAGGTCGCGGGTTCTGTCCCCGCCGGGTCCGGCAACATATTTTCGTGGGGATTGGTCATGAAATACTTTCTATTGTCACTGATTCAAGAGGGGCAGTTGTTAGTTTCTGGCGAAATAATGTGCAAAAGTACTAGTTAACCGCTTAGAGGACTAAGCCTGCCCAGTGAAAGTGTGGTTAGGTAAACTGACCGACTCGACGTAACCCTAATCGGTTGACTGGGCCGTAAAACCTCAACTCAAGCAAAAACCCATTTTAAAGGGTCTGGATGGGGTTTATCGATCAGTGATTAATGACCTATTTTTTTTAGTGATTAACAATTAATGGCCTTACTTTTTAGTGACTAGCGAATTTTTTATTGGTTTAAAATTTAACGAGTAAGCCCATAAGTCCTAAACTATACTGATTTTTTTTTGTGAAAATAGATTGATCAATTACTGATCAACGGGCTAAACTTTTAATGATTCGCGACTTTCAGTAGCCCCTACTCTGAGAGCCCCTATCCACCACCCCACACTTTAACTGCGACTGCACAAGTCTAAACAGGGTGTTGCCGCCTTTCGATGATGTGTTCTTTGTCAATTCGAGGTCAATCCAAACAATATTAGACTTAGTCAAGGACCCTTTTATCATAACCATCTATGCGGGATGAGCCATAGCGTTCGAAAACGTACTGACATATCGACGGTTGAGCGCAAGACTAGCGTAAGTCAGATGGTTGTTTTTCCCCAAACCTAATCTCCTCACCATGAAGGCGTTATGAAGATTACAACTTTTTTTTTCTGTAAACAAAGGAAATTTAGGTGCCATTGCTCGTATGAGCAATGGCACCTAAATTTGCATTGTTTACAAAGGGGTCCAAGTTGCCCCTAAACAAGGGTTTCAAAAATATGTTTGAGTTACCATAGTCTTGCGCTCAACCATCGATATGCGCCCAGCGAAGATTCAGATGAGCCTGTGCAATCCGCGCAGTTTGATCAGAGTATTTGTTGCCCACAAGATAAAAACTTTGCATCCTTGGCTATCCAAAATCCGCTCAGTGAAGATTCTGATCAGCCTGTGCAAATGCACAGGCTGATCTGAATCTATACTGGGCGCACATGTTCGATCGTACGTTTCGTTCGAAGGTTTGATATTCTTTGTTTGTGTTCTTGAGTGACACGCGTTTGTTTTGTTTCGCTTCGCTGCACGTTTTGCTAAAACAAGTAATCTTGAAAAAAAAAAGAGTCGTTTATTTACTTATTTAGATCTAAAGTAAAATGTTTATTCTGACATTATGTACGTCTTGAGGAAGTGTAAATTGAAGTCCTTGTATACACATACACAAAGACATATATATTACTTGAAAGAGGTTTATAAGCGCTCGTCATCATCTTATAGGTCATAAAACATATACTGCTCAAAATAACTACAGCTCTGTTTTATGTATTTCTTTTTACATTAAATGCAATGTCCTGTCAAAATTACTTGATAATGTCTTGTTAAGTGCTACAATATATATATATATATATATATATATATATATATATATATATATTACGAAAACATACCTATTCAAATATTCTGAAAATTTTACCACCAAAAAGGATGAAAATTTTCAGATAAAAAAATCTAATATTCTTCATAGTTCTGCTCAAAACATAGATTGTGGGTACTCGTTAGAACTGCCTCGGTGAGGCGGTTCTAACGCGTACCCACAAATCTATGTTTTGAGCAGAAATAAGAAAAAATCATGTATACCCCTGTAAACCCCAGTTTTACCATATAAAAGTGGGGTTTAAGGGGGGGTCATAATTATAGAGGTATGTTTTCGTGATTAATATATATATATATATATGCCTGTCTGCCGTCATGCATTTTTATTTGTTGTATCCATCCTCATGGGGTTTATAGCCTTTTGGATTTTGAAATAAAACTTACTTACTTTACACCATTTGAACCTAAGGTGAAAATTTGATACTAGTTAGATCGATTTTATCCTTTCGCTTCCCACTCCTACCCACGACCTCGATAATTTTTACCACTGACCATTCTAAGGCGACGGGTCTTGTGTTATTCGTTCTTCGTAGGACTGGCTTCTCGCTACGCGGCTTCCCCCCACCCCATATTTTATCCTATTAACCCATTTAAGCCTAGCATACCATAAAAGGGACATTAGCAAACAGTGTAGCCCCAGATCAGACGCCGCAGAACGCGGTGTCTGATCAGGGTCTACACTGTTTGCATTAAATAGAATTTCTATAAAACATGGTAATAATAATAAAAAAAACTAATCAAACACTCCTTAACTGGAAATGGGCCGGTCCAAAGCATTAAGGTAGAACACTCGGCATAAATGGGTTAATGTTCCTTTGTTGTGTTCGATGGAACTCGTCTGGCTCTGTGACGCCCTCGTTGGCAACGAAAGAGCTGAGCCCAGTTGTTCAATGCATTGTTAGCTTAACGAGCTCGATCATTACAAAAACACGCCTATGCAAAATTATTGAAATTTTTACAACCAAAAAACTGAAAGTTTTCAGATAAAAAATCTGATATTTTTCATATTTCTGCTCAAAACATAAATTGTGGGTACTCGTTAGAACCGCCTCACCGAGGCGGTTCTAACGAGTACCCACAATCTATGGTTTTGAGCAGAAATAAGAAAAAATGTATACACTGTAAACCCCAGTTCTACTATATAAAATTGGGGTTTAAGCGGTCAAAATTGTGTAGGTATGTTTTCGCGATGTAATGACAAACTCGTTAACTCATGTGGCTAAGGTATTTTCAAATGCATTGGCATTTTTTGCTCCAAAAATGTAAGTAGCTTTTGCAAAGCAATTTTTTTTTCAGCAAAATGTGAATGTATTTTCCATGTTTCAACATAGAAAAATTTAAAGGTTCTGACTGAGCTAATTTTGATACGGACACAAATCAAAGAAGCCGAACTTTTGTTTCTAACTGAGTTTTCCAGGTCGGTTCAGATCAGACTTTAAACGTTACCAGGCCACTGAGTCACATAAGAGGTAGCGCCAAAGTTTTACCAGTGAGTGAGTGATCAGATTTTTAACGCTACCAGGAATCTAAGTCACATAGAGGCAGCGTCAATAAAGATGTCTACAGCACCCGGTATTCCCAGGCGGTCACCCATCCTGGGAATACCGAGTGCTGTGGACTTCTTTATTTCCAATTCAATTCAATTCAGATTTTTAACGCTACCAGGCACTTGAGTCACATAGAGGAAAACACCAAAAGTGGAGATGCTGGGGATCGAACCTGTGGCCTTTCACAGATTGTTGTTTCGGTATTTATAATGTTTGTAAAATTAAATAGAATAAGTGATCTGATACATTAAGTTTCACGAAAATAATTTAAGCTCTCGGTGGGTTTTGAAGAATCTACACACTCATTGTGAAAGAAATACGTTTTTTTTTTTTTTTTATCATAAAAACACATAAAAATACACATCTTCCTGAAAACTTTTAAAGTAACTAGAGTATAATCAGTATTTAATTCATAAAATTATTACCTTCCTTGACCTAACTTTGCCACATAGCCTAGTATATATTTAGGCGATGTTTTCTCCTATCATTCTTTATTGCACAGTCCTTAGACGCATTTTATAACAAACTAGGGGTAGTTTAATTTCTTTTGGAAATTGTATTTTAGACAATAAAAAAAAGGTTATCGATATTAGCTCCGTCAGCCACCTTTAACGTCACGTTAGCTAACAGATTCAAGTAGGGCATTTGTAAGTTTCTGGCGAAAGAATGTGCACAGTCCTGGTTAACCGATAAGCCTGCCCAATAAACGTGTGGTTAGGTAAACTGACCGCGCTCGACATGACCCCATTGGCTTGACTAGAGCGTAAAACCTCAACACAAACCAACAAAACAACTTCGTTAAGTTTTGAACAACTGGGCTGATTGTAACATTCATATATTGATACTCTGTGTTTTTGTTTTTGTTTTGTTTACTCTTCCTCTTGGTGTCACTGGTAGGATATTTTCTCAGGAAGTATCATATATACCTATATTTTTTTTCTATTTCTTATACTCAGATATTGACATTTCATTCAAATTATCTACAAATTATTTAATGAAATTTTAGGACATTTGTCATCTGTCCATTTTGTGTAGAAAGTGCACACACACACACACACACACACACACACACACACACACACACACACACACACACACACACACACACACACACTATAGATCACAAGCTGTTAATGTAGTGGAAAGTACTAACCATTAAAGTGCCAAGTTCAACAGCAGCTGATAACATGCTGAAATATATATACCGTATTCGATCTAATTACCGCACATACCCCTATAAGCGCACAGTCAAGAAATTCCATTATCTTCAGATTACAGCCAATGTATTTTTTCTTTACTTCTTGTTAAAAGCATATGTTGTGGGTACTCATTTGAATTGCATCGACTTGTCGATGCAAGTGCCCACAACATATGCCTTTATAAAGAAAATCAGAAACAATCACATAATCATCATCAAATAAGTCCTTTTTCTGATCTTTTTTTATAGTGTATCCTTAGTAGGTAGATACATATTTTACCACAAATGAGTGTTCCCAGTAATTTTGAAAAACCTAAGCGCACAGTGCGGTAATTAGGTCGAATACGGTACTTTTATTTTTCAGAGGAAATAAGGCTCAGTTTAAACATATTTTATTTCAACACTTTCACATATACATATAACAGATAACATATTCATAGGATAAAAACGAAAGCAGTCTGTTTGCTTGGTTCCTCTTCGTAAGGTTTCACATGAAATGTTTGCTAGACGGACGATTCGCATGGAATGTCAAGTCTTTTTTTTTCTCCGGCAATAAAAGGTAACAGAATTAGAATATCGTCTGTACAATTTTCAAAAACGTTTTTAGGGTTAAAATAATATTCTAACACAGCGCCCGATATAGGATTTGGAGAAAAAAAGTTTTATTTATTCAAATCACAGGGCGGAAGCGTGCAACGCTCTCTGGGGCCGTTCCGATGTTATTTCAATACTTTGCTGACGCCACTCCGCATTTCCACGACGTTGGGCAGTATAAAAGTTTTTCTGGCGTCAACAATGTAAGAAATACACGTAAACATCAGTGTTAATGTCAAAAACTGCTGGCGGGATTTCTTTGTGCGATGGTGGAGAGTTGGTGGAATCTGAAGGATACAATTACTTTTTTCTTTCGCCGCTTTCTTTGTGTTAGAATCGAAATACAATGTATAACAGCTCTAGAGCGTGATTTGTTGAGTAATAAATCACAGTTTGTCAGTCAGTTGTAAGTAAACAAATCACTCGTGCTTCGCGCTCTTAATTTGATCTACTTTACAACTGACCTCAAAACTGTGATTCAATACTCAGCAAATCACTTTAAATACATCTAGAGCTATGCAAATTCAGAATGGACAATATAAATACATAGGCATAGCGTCCATTTCGCACGCTACGGATATGCGTATTTATGCGTAAGAAACATAAAATTATTTGCAATAAAGAGATACCAATTAACTAACATAAAATATTTTGCCTTTTTACCGTAGGCACTGCTCATAAAGTAAATAATTAATCGCTTCCGAAATTGGGGCCACTCTTAAAGGAAAGAATTTGCTCCCTCTGTAAGAGTAGCCCCTATTTTCGAAGTGATACTAAGGAGAAAATTCCTAGGTTTGCGTAACAGTAACTCCTTTCTCGTTACGTCACTGTGAACATATATAAACAGCGATTGTCAAGAGCAGCTTGCTGATTCGTACGGCATGTTCAGTGGTATCATGTCGCTTACTGAAACACTGCATTGATGCTTGTAATCTACACATTGATGCTTGTAATCTGCTTGTCATCATCAGCGTACCAAGTATTGAGAATTTTCTGCTAGTTTATGCTATTAGAAGTTTGTTTAAGAAACAACCATAACATCTGTGACAGATCCTTGAGTCAAGGCAGTTTTGTGAGGCTATACAATATGCAGAAAAACCTCAATGGCTCAAATATCTTCGAGACATGGGTCGTTCGAGTTCGGAGGGTTAATCATGGCGCCAGGTCAATAAGCAAATAGTGACAATTTAGGGAAATCTTTTCGATTTTCGATTCCCTATTCAATAATTATATGTTGAGTGTAGTCATTAGTATCACTTCGATGAGGCGATTCTTATGAGTACACACGACATACAATTTCATGATTAAATAATAAAATTTAAATATTTATTTTCTTGAGCTACCGGAAGAATTTCTTAAGGACTCCAAACAGAGTTCGAAATAGCCATGGTAAACAAGTTATCGGTATTCGAGCTATCGAGGTTCGACTGTAGTGCACGAAGGAAGAACTCTGATGAGCCACCCTTTATGGTGGTTAAGTATTCTTTTGAGGGTATGGTTGGGCTTCCGCAATTTATTTTAATTTAACCAATTGTAGCTTGGGAACCCCTAAAAGGGTAATTGGCAAACAATGCAGACCCAGATCAGACGCCGCAGAACGCGGCGTCTGATCAGGGTCTCCACTGTTTGCAAACATTTCGACCAATAGAAATATCTAAATCACATAGCCTGACATATCTCAAATCGAAATTTGAATCTTCCAATATATAGTGTGGGGTGGGGGAGTTCATTCCGTCTACAATGGGTTAAATGTCAGGCTTAGCATTGCAGAATAAACTACTGTTTTTTTGTTTTTTTTTTGCTTGGCGTTTTATTCTGTATGGAAACATTGATTTCTGATTGACAATTTCTTATCAGAAACCATTTGTCTTTTCTGTTCCTGGGCTTTGTTTCCAAATATTAACAACAAAATTAATTTTATGGCCAAAATGGGTCTGACCTAGGCAATTTCTACAGTAAAGTGGTTTTTTGAATTTGTTTTATTAAAACATATTTTTTTCTTTTCTTCACTGATTTTAAATAATTGATTTTCCATAACTATATTATGAAAATTTCAGAAATTTTGAACAACTGGAATTTTCTATTAGCTATCGATTTTTGCATATTTTGCAGCCATTTCGACTATGGGAAAATGAAAATATTACTTTTTTTTTTCTAACCAGTGACTAGAATAAACTTTTTGTGTATAGGTAGATCTAGTTATGACAAATGGTTTTGCATTAATTCATGCTACATGTTTGCAAATTCACTTCTTATGTGCAAGGCAAAATCGACTTTCCGAAAGATGTCGAAATGGGGAGTAGGAAAAACACAACTGACACCAGCAATTTCTGAATCTAACAGCCTCTAACTCAGCAGATAATGTATCAAAATCAGATGCTTATAATTCTTCTAACGGGGCTATCACCCCATCCACCCCCACCCCACCCCCACCCTCCTCACCTGAGTATATGTATGCAACATGTATTGTGCGGGTTCCTATCATCTGATTGGCTGCTGACTGAGAGTTTATCAGGAATACAATCTAGTTCTCTTAGAGAAACTGGTATGATAATAGCTTTCACCTCCGCAGTACTTCATTAAATAGTTACAAAAATAATAATTACACATGCCAGTTACAATTAAAAGAAAAAAAGATCAGCAGACGACATTTTGAAAAAAAAAAAAAAAAAAATCTGATTTGTTCCAGAAAACAGAGTTTGACATTTCATGCAAACTGTCTCCAGTTTGTATGAAATGCCAACACTGTTTTCAAAAAAAAAAAAAAAAAAAAAAAAAAAATCAAATTGTTGTCTGTTGAATTTGCCCTGAGCGTGGTAAAGGTTAAAAGGGGAACGCAATATAAACTGTAAGTATATCTTGGAGTAAAGTGCTTAACAAGCCATTTATTTGATGCAAGAGTTTTCAAAATCGGCCTAGAAATAAGGAAGTTATGGGGGTTTGATTATATTTAAAATGACAGTCATGGATGCCGCCATATTGTAGGCTTTGTAACGCCACACAGCCCAAATTAAATATGCAAACCAAATTATAAAGGGTTTTTAAGAATAATTTTGCTACAGATTTTTTATAATCGTTTAACTCTAGTGACAAGCAATCAGTTTCCCTAAAATAAACAAACTTTATGAGGCTAATTACCTTTATGAAACGAATTTCAGTTTTTATGAAACCTCATTACATGTAGATATTCAAACTGGCGGCGCCCGTTCCAACAATGTTAAAATATTCAATTGTCTATAACTTACTTATTTTTCCACCGATTTTGATCAAATTTGTGTCAAAATTCATTGTTTGTAAAGTTCTTTACTTCAAAGCACAATACCTTTTTTTAAGGCTGCGTTCCCTTTTACACACACTTGGAACCATTAATTTGGAGCAAGGGCTATACATACCCATTAATGCCAGTCACTGCTGGAGCCAGCTAGCCAATGATATGGCACTTTCCACCTGTAAGTCGTTTCGAGGGTCATAGCCCCGTTAGTAGAATTATAAGCCTCTGATCAAAATTTAATGAGCCAGCGCACGACAAAACCTAAGATAAGGCCTGTATGACCAGCAAAGACTCAGGCCACCCTTATGGCAAGGGTTCTCGTTTATCCCTCTTTGGAAAGCCCGGAAGTTGAAGAAGGCATATGCGATCAGCAAAGACTCTGATCAAATTGCGCGGATGCGTAGGCTGATATGAGTCTTCGCTGGTCGCAGAAGTGTTATTGTAGGTTTTGTTGTACGCTTAATATTAAAATTTTGACATTTCACCACTTATTGTAGTCTGTCTCCAGACTTTACCTTTTCTATCATTTTCTATTTTCTTTTCAAAGGTATGCGATCTAGTGCAGCTTATAATGTTTTGATAAGTTATGTTCCTTAGTGGAAACGATAGAGTCTGTTTCTGTAGGAAAACAGTGTAATGGGATTAAAGAGATAAATACAGCTACAGGAAGTGATAAAGAGAGACAAAAAAACAACAAACAAACAAAAAAAAACATCGCAGAAACGACTGGAGCCAGTCTACACCTATTGTTTTGTCTCGGCAGACGCAAAAAAAAAAAAAAAAAAAAAATCTTTGACACGGTTATAAAATTAAAAATGTTTTTCCTCAAATTAGAACAAAAAGTTTCATTAACCGATCACAGGCTGCCTTACATACAATAACCACCGCGGCGGTAGCAGGCCTGACACAATTGGTTCCCTGTGCCCTTTAATAGCTGCTGCGCACTATAGCTCGGCTTCGGAAATCGATACACACAAGGTGTTCAACGTTCCGTGTATCACTCTTGCAACCTGTGTTTTCCTTTTCAAAGAAAAATCTAATACATTATGTTATATTTATGCAGTGGAGCCTCAAGTCATTTGTTATATAATATTATACGACAAACGGAATACTTCATGTGTAAAATGTGTAATCTGATTTTTAAATAATATATACGGACGTGCTATTCATTAACACGTTCAATAACCCTGGTCAATAACTGCAGCAGACGACAAAAAAAAATCTCTGAGCAAAATAAGACTTGTAGCATTTCATGTGCATCGATTCACATGAAATGGCAAGTCTTTTTTTTTTTTTTTCTCAGAAAAAGAAAATAGAGTGTCATGTTGCAATTACTCGTGCTTTAATGTTACAGGGTACGACCGGAGGAATGGTTCAGTGGCGTGTATTCATCCTAAGAAACTTAAACAGGAGACATGTACGTTGGTTAATTCTTTTATGTGTGATTTTTATCGTTTTTGAAACGTGTAGGAGACGACCATATTACCCGCGGAAACCAACTGATTTCCAGGCAACAGACAGGTTTATCACTGTGCATGGTTTTCACAATGCGAGCAATTCTAAGAGGAAAAATATACTGCTATGGACACCGATGTTTCGAAGCTGGCGTTGGCACTCAGATGTACAGATAGGTCTTAACGGATGTTCACATAAGTGTTACGTATCGAAGAACAGAGCAGAACTCAACACCAGCGACGCAATACTTTTTCACGCAGACGATTTCTGGGAATACCGACAGTCGTTCTGGGCAACGTTTTACAATCCAGTGATACCATTGCCATCTCGCAGACATCCAGATCAAGTCTGGGTGTTGTGGAGCCAGGAACCACTGTGTCATATGTATGGTGTTTTTCCACCCCACATATTCAACTGGACCGCCCATTATCGAAGAGATTCAACCATATTTACTCCTTATGACATGTATTTAGAGAAACCGGATATCAAGACCAATACAAATGTTACAAAACCGGAAGTTTTAGTACCCAGTCATTTTCGTGAAAAGACTAAAATGGCAGTCATTGTAACTAGTAACTGCAGGGTCCAGTCCCGAAGATACCGCATTGTAAAAGAACTTTCAAAACATATAGACGTTCATGAGATGGGCAGTTGTTCTGACCACGTGGTCTGTCCGAAAAGAAAAGGCTTCTACGAGTGTGATAAATACATTGATAAGTACAAATTCTATTTGGCATTTGAAAATAGTTATTGCAGAGATTACTTTACTGAAAAGTTTTGGCGATCTCTAGAAAGAAATCAAATCCCTGTCGTAGCAGCATCTGACAACAGCCTAGAGTTATTGCCCAATAATTCATATCTTAACGTGTTCGACTTTACAACCATAAAAGATCTAGCAAAACGGATGCTAGAAATCGCAAATAATGAAAGTCTGTATAATACTTTTTTCCAATGGAGAAAGAGATACAGAAAGGATAATGAGAATGCGTTTTGTAAGCTGTGTCGTGGTCTCCATGAAAACAAACGCCATCAAAGTTACCACGATCTGGAAGGATGGTTCACAGAAGACAATTGCTACCAACCAAATGTAAGTATGTATAAAAGTAAAACATAACGGAAACAAAAAGAAAGAAAAAGAAAATACATCTTGTGAATACAACAAACCAGTTTTAAAGCTTTCAGCATAATCAAACAATGAATTACTCCCCAGTAAGCATTCTACATAAATCTATAGCGGGCCGTTATCGGCCCGTCAGGGTAGCTGATAACGGCCCGCTGTAGATTTATCTAGAATGCTGACTGGGCCCCTCGATCTTTACGTCTCCAAAACTTTGCATTTTCAAGATTTATTATGAGATTGACTTAGTTTGTATTTATTTGTAAACGTGGAATTTAGAATCATCTGAAGTTATGAAAAAGTGGCTACATTTTTTTAAAGTCTATTTAATTGTCTTTTAACATAATTTATAAGTCATTCTCTCTCTCTCTCTCTCTCTCTCTCTCTCTCTCTCTCTCTCTCTCTCTCTCTCTCTTCACATGTACAACAAAGACATGCATTGGCTGACCTGGGTCTTCACCAGACGCGTATGTCATCAATCCATTACGAAAATACGCCTATTCAAATATAATGAAAAATTTCACCACAAAAAAGTTAAAATTTTCAGATATAAAATTCTGATACTTTTTCAAATTTCTGCTCAAAGCATAGATTGTGGGTACCCGTTAGAACCGCCTCGGCCAGGCGGTTCTAACGAGTACACACAATCTATATTTTTAGCAGAAATAAAACTAATGTATACCCCTGTGAACACCAGTTTTACTAAATAAAAGTGGGGTTTAAGGGGGTTAAATTATATAGGTGTGTTTTCGTAATGCGATTCTAAAAGGATTGACCCTTGAAAGCAATGAATACATTCATAAAACAAAAAACCAGCTGGAGTGTCAAGTTTGCTGGGCCACACTTGCTAGTTTCGACGATTTATGCCTAATGAGTGAACTAAATTAAATAAATTTCAAAAATAGCTCAGTGATCACAAAGGACCAAAAATATAAACAACATTATACAGGGCTGTAAAATTCCACTCGCTTGCTCGTATTGAGTGAAATTGAGTGTCGGGTAAGTATAACCGTCTACTTGGATCCGAGCTTTTCATATTTTTTTTGCATCTAAAAAGACACTTAATATTGAAAGGGCCAGTGGCATTCAAACAAATTTTACAGACCTGTTATAGTGAAGTACGGGGATATGCCAGTTAGCATTCTACATAAATCTATAGCGGACCGTTATCGGCCCGTCAGCTACCCTGACGGGCCGATAACGGCCCACTATAGATTTATGCAGAATGCGTACTGGGTATGTTTACGGGCATCACGCGGCACGAGCACCATTTGTAGTGAAAATAAATAGAAATTACAATTTCTGATGTTGATGCTCATATATAATTTTCAGGCTTGGAGACTAATAACCCAGTTTCTGGAGAGATTATTATTTGACCTAGGTATTTGGTGACATTTCTGACTCAGGTAGGTTAATTTTAGAAGTAAGTGCTTTTAGCCCAGATGTTTCAACGTTGATTCAACGTCAAAGCGGACACACATCATTGAATCCAATTCCACTGTGATCCAACATAAAGACTTTGAAACAACGTCGTTTTAACACAGTGCTAGATCAGGCTATTTCAACGTCATGTGTCCATTGTTGTTTCAACCTTGATTTAGCGTCATAGACTTTGTTTCAACGTTGTTTGCCTGCTGGGAGCGTTTGTTGTACATGTAATGAAACCAGTTGCCACAATCACAGATCAAAGCCTACCAATTATACCAAGAGGAAGAGCAAATAAGCTATGATAGACAGTACACATGGTACACGCCAAATAAAAGTATAGTCAACCCTCTTTATACCGACACTCGATACAACGACAAAATTCGTTATAATGACAATTTGAATGTCACGAAACCTTCGCTCAAGAGGTGACGGTTAATGAGAAATTATGCTAAAACATTGCATAAAATCTTCAAGCAACATATGTTTTGGATATTTGTTAGAATCGCCTCAGAGAGGCGATTCTAACAAATATCCACAACATGTGGTCTATGAGGAAATAAGAGTAAAACAAGGCCTTTCTTACATATTATTCTGTCCATTAAGGATTCTTTACAACAGCAAATTCATTATAATGGCAACATTTTTGGGAACAAATGCTGTCTTTGTAACGAGGTTTCACTGTACAGAAACCAGCCCCTTCTTCCCCAACATGGTGAACACTATGCTAGACAGGATCCACTAAACACAAAAAATAAAAAAAAGAAAGCCCAGCAGCAAGCAACCACAAGACCTCATAAAGAACAGTCAAAATCTGAAACACAGTCAAAGTTAAGTAACTCAGTAAATGCTTTGACAAAGGTAGGTACTTGGAGATATCAATGTTTGAGGGAAATGATTGTTAGATCTCTATACAATTAAACCTCAATGATTCCATCACTGATGGCTCGTTTATCCTGGATGATATGAACTCGTTTTTGAGTCTCTACGAAATTCTTACGATAACAAAAAAAAAAAAAAAAATATTTGGGGATTTTTTTTTATTTTATGATGAAATTGCGTGTTGTGTGTACGTATTAGAATCCTCATGGAGGCGATTCTAACGAGTACAGTTAACATTATTGTGAAGAAGATCATAAAGACTTCCCTAAATTATCATCATTTGCTTCCTGACCATGCGCCATAATTAAGCCCTAGTGACTCGAACTTCTCATGTCTGGAATAAATATTTTCACGGTCCAAAAGATGCCACTGCGGCTGTACAGTGAACCCTCGTTACAACGATAACATTGGTTCCAAAAGGTGTTGCCATTATAATGACTCTGCCGGTGTAAAGAATCCTTAATGAGCAGAATGATATGTAAGAAAGGTCTAGTTTTATTCTTATTTCCCCATAGAACACATGTTTTGGATATTTGTTAGAATCGCCTCAATAAGGCGATTCTAACAAAATCCAAATCATATGTTTCTTTAAAGAATTAAATACAATGTTCTTGCATAATTTGTGACTAAATGTTACTTCTTAAGCAAAGGTTTCGTGACAGTGTTCGTGACATTCAAATTGCCATTATAACGAATTTGTCGTTGTATCGAGTGTCTGTATAAAGAAGGTTGATTGTACTATAGTTTGCTTGCAAGATGAAGTGGACACCCAGGAAATGCCACAAACACAAGGCACATCTTAGCTTCCCGAGGCACAAAAAGAAGAAATAAGGAATAAGGACAAAACAAATGCTACATTTGGTTCAGGTCTCCGACATACGAACAAAGAAGAACTGCAACAGAGAAACCGGCTTGGACCGGTCAGAAAAAAATAAAATAAAAAAATAATTACCTAGGGAGGGGGCGCTTTAACCAAGTTTACTCGTGTTACGAGGGTCCTGCAAAAAGTTTTGTCACTGGGTTCGGATGACCAGTCCTACGTTTTATCAAACATATTTTGTATTACAAACCTTCGAAGTATCCCCCTTTACTGAATCACACTTTTGTAACCTTTTTACCCAGTCGCGAAAAGCAGATAAATAGTCTTCTTTTGGTATCTGTTGGAGACACTGATACTGGTAAATAGCGCTACCAAGAAAACTTCTAGACATATACTTATTTCCTGAAAGCATTTTCTTAAGCCTTGGAAATAAAAAAAATACAGGGATTCAGGTCAGGTGAATATGGTGGATGGTTTAAAACTTCCACCTTCTCACAAGCCCACCCCACCTCCCCCCCACAAAAAAACACACACAATGTAACAAGTGAATTGGTCAGTGTATATATCAATTTGAAATAACTCGGTCAGTTGAAAAGCAATTTGCACGAAATAAACGGAATAAACGGGTATCGTTAATTATTCAAAACACCATTCAAGTGCAGTGAAGCATTTTAAAATATACCTGGGATAAAACTAAGGAAGCCTATTAGTGACAGAACTTTTTGTAGGACCCTCGCTCTTAGTTCTGACTGTAGACATAAACAAGATTGACAGAATTGTTTCATCCTCCTTGCATCCAAATGAAAAATATATCAGTTTCTCTGAAATTTTGACTTTCATTTTCACAGGTGGAGTATAGGCAAAGCACAGCTGGTAACGGACATTGGTATTCCCTTCATTATGCGACAGGTCTCCCAATCGTCAATGGAGTGTCATAACGCAGGGATTCACCGTACAGTCACAAGGCTTCAGAGAGGGGTCGGCTATAGAGAACAGCAGGTCACCATCACTGGTGATACAGAAGTGATAGAGATGTACATATCTCTTTTGATCGCAGCCGGTGTTTAGAGACACTGGAAAGGACTCAATTGAAAGCGGCATTGGAAATCGGTCATGACGTTGCATCGACGTTGAGCCGACGTTGTATAAACGCCATGTGCCCGCTGGGTAATAGGTTTGCCCGGCGAATCGGAATCAAAACGTTGATTGCAGTTACCATTGACAGAACCGCTACATCAAGTGTAGTTTGCCCTGCGGAATCAAATATGTAAAATGCAGTTTACCAATGGCGAACAATCAAGTGTAGTTTGCATTGCCACTTGGTAAAGAAGAATCAGAAGGTTTACACCACTGAGCGTGACGGAAAATCAAGTGTAGTTTGGGTTGCAACTTGTTAACTTCTTTACATAAATTTTTGTTAAAGACTTTTCACCCTCTAGGTACAGTTTCTTCCCAATCAGCTGCTTGTTCCTCATATAGTACCATTGTAAAATGTAAGTGAAGGTACTCAGTACTCGGTGCTGTAGACAAGGTTTTGGTACAATAAATATTTTACCCCCTGCTTTAAAGCTTAATGCTGAAATGCCCATTTGCAATGCTTAATTCTAAAAGCACCAAGCAAAACTGTTTTCGGAGAAAAAAAAAAGGCTTGGTATTTCATGTGAATTGTCTGCCAGCAGACAATTCACATGAAATGGCAAGCCTTTTTTTTCTGACAAAAAATGCTGCCTGCTGCATTTGTCACCGGCACTTTAAGGGTTGAACCCTTTCTGATCTAATGCATTGTTACAGCTCATAAAAGAACTAATGGGTGAAAAATTGGTTCATACAGATGTAAAGTTTACTGAAAATGTTTACCCCCTTCCCCTTAAATTTGATTTCAATGCTGCAATCCAAAAGTTCATTGAGTGTTTTACACCCACCCCCCACCCCACCTCAGCTTCAATTTCAATGCTGAATTTCAGAAAACAATGCTGAAATACCCCCGGAAATACCCGTTATTCCCACTTATCCTGAGCACCGGTACCAAGAGCGGAAACAAAGAAGGCGTTTGACCTCTAATAAACTTCAATATAATGAAAAAAAAAAAAAAGTCCGTGATTTCTGACGTAGCGCTGTGTGTCCTATATATGCGGGTTCTACACGATGATTTGCACGTTATACACCGGTCGATTTTCAACAGTTTTTCACATTGCGTTGTTCTTGTTGTGTGAGTGAATACAAATCTGGGCACAGATTTACAACGGTCATTCCTCAAGTTCAGGTCGACATTATCGTTGAGGGCTGAGATTTGTTTGCACATCATATTTTACCTATTCACATAAAAGCTGAATTTCAACAATCAAATACATTAATATATTTAGACATCGACTACTGAACAAGCACACACCCAGTAAGCATTCTTTATAAATCTATAACGGGCCGTTATCGGCCCGGCAGGGTAGCTGACGGGCCGATAATGGCCCGCTATAGATTTGTAAAGAATGCTAGCTGGGAAAGGTATACATATTATTTTACTTTAAATACCTCATTTCATATTTCAGACCATTGTAAACCTGGACCCAGTACTATTTTTATTTAAATACTCAATAAAACAGATTTTGAATTATTTTCAGTAGTGTCATAATATCTTTCTTTCTTTGTAAAGCCGTCAATCAATTAGTTATTATACCCGCAAATCAATTACTGTGAAATTGTGTTTGCTTTTATTCAGATCTGTTTAGCCGGCCCACGCCTAGATCTTATCTTTCTTTTTTTTCAGGTGCTAAACAAGTGCTAAAGAAGTACTGTTTTTTGCTTTTTGTCACAGGTAATGCGTATCAACGCTGTATTGCCCAACATCGTACTTGCGATTGGGATTGGGAATGTAATTTCTGCAAGTTTGTTATTCCTGCAAGTTTGTTATTCTTCTATTGCGCTCTTTGCTCTCTTTCATTTTTATTGGCGCTTTTCCTTAACCACCAATAGCGTCAAAACAAAATGACCGCCAAATATAAGTGTTTTACAGTAAGGAATTGTCGTATGCAGGATTGGATTCGAACTCTTGCTATACTGAAATGTATTTACAAAGGTTGGAAAATGCACAGGAATTCGCCTATTATGCTTTTGTTTTCTGCATTTTTTAAGTTAAACAAAACTACTCGTAGTTCCATTGTGAACCTAAATTTGTTGTACAGCGCTATGGGCAAATTCAGCAGATGACAGATTAATGATAGTTTTTTTAGCTCACTTAAGCCGGAGGCTCAGGATGAGCTATTGTGATCACTCTTCATCCGTCGTCCGTCCACACCTCTGAACAACTTCTCCTCTTAAACTCATTGGACAATTTTCTTCAAATTTCTCCTGGAGCCTTCTGTTAATAGGGGATTGAAAATTTGTACAAATGTTCTCGGTCCGTTAATCAAAATGGTCGCCATGCCAATATATGGTACAACACTTGAAAATCTTCTTCAAGAAAAACTTCAAGGCTGAGTATTGGTATATAGCATCAGGGACTCAAGGTCTACCAAGTTTGTTCAAATGATGACCCTAGGTTGACGTTTGACGTTCTTATGGCAATGTTAAATTTGCGTCCCTATGCATGTGTATGGGGAAAATATTGAAAATTCCGTTTCTCAAAATGTATTAAAAACCAATGACTGAAACTTACAATATATGATCAAAGTAGCAAACCCTTGCAGTTACAATCAAAAGTTTGTCCCCGGGAGTTATCTGCCCTTGCCCATGGGCTCTATACATGCATAAAATTTTTTAATCTTTAAACGTCTTAATCTCTAAGACCGCTATACCAATTTTCAACAGATATCACATTTTGGCCTTCTGTCAAAGGCGTGTTATCAATCTATTCGAATCGTTCTGCATCATGCCCATATATGGTGAAAAACACTTAAAAATCTTCTCCAGAACCAAGAAAGCTTCACGGCTAAATCTTGTTACAGAGTATTGGGGGCTCAAGGTTATCCAAGTTTGTTCAAATAATGACCCTAGATTGACCTTTGACCTTTTTACGACACAGTCAAATTTGCGTCCCTATGCATTTGTAAGAGAAAAATTTTGAAAATTCAGTTTCTCAAAATGTATTAAAGTCTAATGGCTGAAACTTATAATGTATGATCAAAGTAATAAACCCTTTCGGTTACAATAAAAAAATTGACCCTCCCAGGGTTATCTGCCCTTGCCTCTGTGCTATACACATGTATAAAATCTCGTAATCGTTGAACGTCTTCTTCTCTGAAACAGCTTGACCAATTTTCACCAGATTTTAAATTTGGCCTTCTGTCGAAGGCGTATTATCAATTTGTTCAAAAAGTTCTGCATTATTGAACAAGATTGTCGCCATGCCCACATATGGTGAAAAACACTTAAAATCTTCTTCTCCAGAACCAAGAGAGCTTCAAGGCTGAATCTTGTTACAGAGCACTGGGAACCCAAGGTTATACAAGTTTGTTCAAATTAGTACCCTTGGTTGACATTTGACCTTTTTACGGCACAGTCAAATTTGCCTCCCTATGCATTTGTATGGGGAAAATATAGAAAAAATAAATTTCTTAAAATGTGTGAAAAACTAATGGCTGAAACTTACCATGTGTGATCAAAGTAGCAAACCCTTTCAGTTACATGCTAAAATTTGTACCCCAGGGTTATCTGCCTTGCCCCTGCGCTATACACATGTATAAAATCTCGTAATCTTTGAACGTCTTCTTCTTTTAAACGGCTTGACCAATTTTCACCAGATTTCACATTGGGTTTTTTGTCGAAGGCGTATTACCAGTTTGTTCAACCCATTCTGCATTATTAAACAAGATGGCCGCCATGCCCATATATGGTGAAGAAAAAAAAACAACAACAAAAAAAACCCCAAAAAAAAACAAACAAAAAAACCCCAAAAAAACACTTAACAATCTACTGCTCCAGAAATAAGAAAGCGTCAAATCTGAATCTTGTTACAGAGCATTGGGGAACAAAGGTTATCTAAGTTTGTTTGGTTTAAACAGTATTTTATTTGACAATATAACAGTAATATGAGGTACAAACACATGGTGCAGGATCTGACAGTAAGCCAAAGCTTGATAAGATCATTTCCTGCGTCATTGTGGAGTATACAGTATATATAGATGAATGGCTGTGTCAAACAGAGAGAGAGAGAGAGAGAGAGATGATTCATGTTATGTGTCCCCACGACAAGAGCGTTTCCTAATATATGTACATAAAGCTTATTTCCAAGAGATTTGGAGAGGCGATAGTTTGGTACTGGTCTCGGTTTCCTCAGGTAAACCGTCCGGAATTAACAATGAACTCTTGTACTTGACTAAAAAGAGCTTCATTTTCTCCTTGCGTTTTGTTGTCAATGCCGAAAAGAAAATCATGAGATGTGTAAGCGTTTATGTTATTGGGTAAGTATCTTATTCTTGCGGCCGCGTACCTAGGGCAGTTGAAGAAGAAGTGATGTGGGCTTTCGAAAGCTCCACACTGGCAAGAGGGATCGGCCACAATATTCTTCCTGAAGAGATGGGAGTTAAGCAAGCTGCACTCCGTTCGCATTCTTGAATGTAGTATCTGGCCTTTGCGTGAGCCGGTATTATAATAATTTGGCGGTTTTGATATGTTTCTATTCAAACGAAATTTAAATGCCGCAATAGAGATAGCTTCTTTTGTTTCGTCAGACAAATTATTCCATGCTCGAATAGCTGCCGGGAAAAAAGAATTATATAACAGGTTGGAATTAGCGTGAATTGTTTGGATATCGTTTGAATTTCGAAGGTTGTATCTAGTAGTCTCCTGTATCAGAGGAGGAGCAAGATCCACAAGATAATTTGGAGTAAAACCATTCAAAATCTTAAAGAAAATTGTCAGTTTGTGCTTGTTTCTACGGCTTTGAAGTGATTCCCAGCCTAATTCTGAGAATAGTTTCTCAATGCTGCAAAGTCTTGTGGCGCCAGTTATAATTCTCGCTGCTTCTATGTGGATCGATTCGAGTTGTTTCTTATTTTCAGCTGAGCAGTTGTCCCAGACGACATCACAATATTCGAGCAGTGGCTGTATAAAACTTACATATATTTGTTCTATTGATTTTCTGCTAACTCTAAACTTCAGCGTTCGCATGAGATTCAATCGTACCCAGGCTTTCGATGCGATTTCCTGGATATGATTGGACCACGTGCATGACTTTGACAAGATGAGACCAAGGTGCTTATGGCTGTCGGTTTCGGGCAGCATTATGTTATTTGTTTAAATGATGACCCTAGGTTTACATCTTACCTTTTTACGCCACTGTCAAATTTACGTCTCTATGCATTTGTATGGGGAAAATATTGAAAATTCAGGTTTTCAAAATGCATTAAAGACCAATAACTGAAACTTACAGTGTATAATAAAAGTAGCAAACACTTTTAGTTACAACAAAAAAAATGTCCCTGGGGTTATCCGCGCTTGCTCCTGGGCTATATACATGTATAAAATATCGTAATCCTTAAACGTCTTCTTCTCTAAAACAGTTTGACCAATTATTATCAGATTTCACACTGGGCTTTCTGTCGAAGGGGTATTATCAATTTGTTCAAACGATTCTGCATCATTAAATAAGGTGTCCACCATGCCTATATATGGTAAAAAAAAAGCTTAAAAATCTACTTCTCCAGAACCAAGAAAGCTTCAAGGCTGAATCTTGGTATACAGCATCGGGGATTTAAAGTCTATCATGTTGATTCAAATGATGATTCTAGGTTGACCTTTGACCTTTCTATGGCAAGGTCAAGTTTGCATTCCCATACTCTTGTATGGGGAAAATGTAAAATCATTTTTTGAAAACGTATTAAAGACCGCTGGCTGAAAATTGCAATGTATGATCAAAGTAGCATACCATTTCGGTTACAATCAAAATTTTGTCCTGTGTTATCAACCCTTGCCCCTGGGCTATATACATATATAAAATCTCGTAATATTTAAACGTGTTCTTCTCTGAAAAAGCTTGACCAATTTTCATTCGATTACACTTTGTGCCTTCTGTCGAAGCATATTATCAATTTGTTCAATCGTTCTGCATCATAAAACAAGAACAATTTCTCCTCTTTTCCGCATATTTTCAATAAGGAGCAATTGCTCCTCTTTTCTACAATATTTTCAATATATCTAACTTCATCAATCACATTACATATTCATTTGTGAAACGTGGTTGTTCGATTTACTTTTTCCTCAATTCTGGAAATCTGATGTGTCGAGGTATAGATATCTCGAAGTATTTCAAAGAGTCCCATGGACTTCGCGATAACGAGAGTCGACTGTAAGTGTTCGGTCCGCATAGGTGATCTCTTCCTCATCTGTAAAACATCACAGTGAAACACATGTTGTCAAAACAACTGTGTTGAAACAAAGCAAATGGCTTAAAGGCAATTTGAATCAGAACACACACACACACACACACACACACACACACACACACACACACACACACACAATGAATCCAACCACAGACATTGATAGTCAGGTCAACTTTATTCAACAGAGTCTAGTAACTCTTGGGATCAGCCTCTTTAAGTGATCACAATTTAAAAAGAAACTCTCTGGTATTGAACGGTTATTTGTACATACACCTCATATCGAGGGTTGAGCGCAAGACTAGCGTAAGTCAGATGGTTGTTTTTCCCCAAAACTAATCTCCTCACCATGAAGGCGTTATGAAGATTACAACATTTCTTTCTGTAAACAATGAAAATTTAGGTGCCATTGCTCGTATGAGCAATGGCACCTAAATTTGCATTGTTTACAAAGGGGTCCAAGTTGCCCCTAAACAAGGGTTTCAAAAATATGTTTGAGTTACAATAGTCTTGCGCTCAACCCTCGATATAACCTCAGAGTAGAGAATAGCCGTTGTTCTGACTAACGAGACTAGATGTTAGATCGAATGAATATATCAATATTTATCAATTCCATGTAAGACTGAATAAAAAAGATCAAGCATTCAGCCAATGAAAACATATCCGGGACTTTGCGTTCAGCCTAAACTGTGATCAGCTTATTTCTGCACAGTCTGATCAGCCGTCTCTGTCGGCCTTAAATTCTTTAGATCATTTGCTTGCCACAGAACAAAGAATCTGAACGGACTGTGCTGATGTACAAGTGGATTTGAGGCTTTGTTGATCTGTGGGACCGAAAGATGAAGTAATGAAGTGTTCATCATAACTTCATCTGTCGGTGCCGCAGGAAGGGTTTGCATCATGATTATGGCCTATTCTGGATAACCGTTAATATCGAGTCAAAATATACTCGCGTTTTTTTTCATTTAAGGCAGCGCACGACAAAATCTACACTACGACCTCTGCCCCAGCAAAGACTCAGATCAGCCTGTATATCCACCAAGTACGGCAAGGGTTCTTGCTCAACTCTCTTTGGATAGCCTATAGGTTGTAGAAGGCACATGTGAAGACATCAGTGAAGACTCTGATCAGACTGCGCGCGCAGGCTGACATGTGTCGTCGTTGGTCGCACGTCTTCTTGTAGGTCTTGTCGTGCGCCGACTCATTTGTAATCCTCAAGTTTTGTCGTCAGTGGACAATAATTTTAGCACTTAAAAGAGCCTATAGAGTATAAGCATTCCGCTTCATAGTTTAATTACTATCGATATGTCCCGCTCTATACTGATAGTGGACAGTTTACCACTTATTTGAGGGGGTGGTCGGGTGGTGCGAAGGTGCTGTGTATCTTACATCACTGGGGCGTCCAACTGATATTGGCTTACAGTTGGGCAAGGCCTGCTATCCTTGTAGTGGGTAAGGGTAGAGGGGGAATGTTTTTATTTCTTCTGTTTCTTCACTTTCATTCCTGTTCCTCTTTCTTCCCTGTCCCTCTCTTTCATCTCCTCTACTCTCTCTCTTCTATCTCTTTTCTCCCTTTCTCTGGGAGACGACACAAAATGACCCTCAAGGGTTGACGTGTCGTTAAACCCCAACACAATCAAAAACCACTTATTTGAAAATTGATTCTCATTGAAACATGAGCTAGGAAGCGTGCGCAGTGTTGCACATTACGTTACTGTTCATGAACCATTTCGAGAAAACAGACTCTTCTTTTTCGTGTATTTGATTTTTTCTGTTTGCTTTCAAAGGACCCCTTTATCTATACTGAAAGGAAATAGAAACGCAGGGTAAATTTTATTCCTAAATTTCATTCAAGTTTGAAAAAGTTTGTTAAATATTTTACTATGATTACAAAACGGTACATGTATGGAACAAAAGTTCCAAATTTCATTGGTTTGTGATCAACAAGTCTCGAGTTATTGAAGTTCATTGGTAGCTACCCCCCAAATCTTGAAATCAAAATCAAACTGAAAATCAATATCGGGTGTGCCCCCCTCTTGCTGCCGTTGCTGCCCTAATTCTCCTTTGGATAGAGTTAACCAAAGCATTGACAGTTCGCATCGGGATGTTATTCCATTCATCGATCAACGCATTCCTTAGTTGTGCGAGAGTTGCGGGGGGATTTCGGCGCTTCCTAACCCTTCTGTCCAGCTCATCCCACATGTGCTCTATTGGGGTCAAATCTGGACTGTACGGTAGCCATGCTAGTGGTGCAATGTTATTGTTTGCCAGGAAATCCTGACAAACTCGGGCAACATGTGGTCGGGCATTGTCCTGCTGCAGAATCAGATTACGTTGTTGCACAAGCGGGACTGCAACAGGACGCAAGATCTCATCCCTATACCTTACTGCAGTCATATTGCCCGCAACAATAACCAACTGTGATTTTATCCCGTGAGCAATGCCTCCCCAGACCATAACGGAGCCACCCCCAAACCGATCCCGTTCGACAACACAGGCGTCGACAAAGCGTTCTCCGCGACGTCGGTACACACGCCGTCGACCATCTGCGCGATGGAGAGTGAACCTAGACTCGTCCGTAAAAAGAACTCGTCTCCACTGCCTCATCGGAAATAGCCTGGGCGCATGCGCCGTCAACCACGCCATACGACGCAACCTACGTGCCTGGGTCAGAGGCAGACCAACGTATGGACGACGAGCTCGAAGACCAATCTCACGCAATCGACTTCCAACAGTCTTCGGAGAAATTTGTCGATTATGCGTACCTACTGTATTAAGGGCAGTTTCGGTAGCAGTGAGATGACGATTCCGCAAATGTGCCAGACGGATTGTCCTGTCTTGACGTCGCGACGTCACGCGTGGACGCCCAGACCGCGGTCGGTCTGCTAAATGCCCTGTCTCCCTTAAACGTCTAACAAGACGTTCAATTGTTGAGACGTTAACCCCAAAATGATTGGCAACTTGCTGTTGCCTCTGACCCTGCATCAGCAACGCAATTGCCCTACCCCTCCGAACATCAGTCAATCGTACCATGATTGAAAAATGTTCAAAGTAGCGTAAAAATGAAAAGAAAAATCGGTAAAAGAATCGAAGAGCGTTGTGTATCGTTGAAGTGTACCAAATGGTGTGAGAAAATCTTGTGCTTAAGGTTTAAACATGCTTGTTTTGCACGAAATTTTGGCTTTCCGTATTGTCCGTGCAATGCACTGTGTAATGCACGGTTGAATGATTTCACACACTGGGTAGATAGCACATCGACCAAAGACTCGTATACCCGCGGTTCACATTCACAGGACAATCTGTAAAAGTGTATTGCTATAGTAAACACCGTAAAAAATGGTTAAAATAAGAAGGAAAAAACTCTACCCTGCGTTTCTTTTTCCTTTCAGTATATTTATAACGGACTGATATTTAGATACCCTCATAGTTAACTTCCCTTTCCTAGGCAACAGTATTTGAGCCATCCTGTCAGACTTGCGTAGCACATGCATATGCCTTCGTACGATCTTATGAAGGTGTTTTATCAAAATGTTATCGCATTTTGAAGTTTACTTCATGTACGCATGAAGATAATAACGCTTACATCAACATGCATGCCTATTGACGAAAGAAGAACCTTCATGTCTCATTGTGTGTGTGCGCTCACAAAATTCATCCTCAGGAACAAAATGGCAAATGCATGTACACATAAACGACAAAATCTTAACTTATTGGTATGCTGAGTACTATCATGTCCGAAATCTAGACACATGTCTGAACTGTTACATGTTTAATTTGGTGCGGTGTGTTTATGTATGCCGAATTAATCATGTACAAAGCCGATATAAACACAACGTTCAAAACCGAAATAAACAAAACATACCAAATTAAGCATAATTTTATATTATTACTCTCTCTCTCTCTCTCTCTCTCTCTCTCTCTAGGAATCTACAGGCTACTGCATTTACCCTAAATATTCGAACACCTTAACGTCTTTATTCTTGTCCAGACGTTTTAACAGGCCCATTTGACTACCAGTTGCAGTGTTTAAAACAGCTAAATGATGTGCAAACAAAATATACGCAGATCAGACGCTGTTTGGGCAGGTGTGTCTGTCCAAATACTTAGGATAAAAAAACAAAAAACGGTAGAGTTGCTCCATAAGAAAAAGTGTTTTCGGGATACGTATGAACAGTAAAGATCTAGATCAGTTAAGAAGCCGCATCATCTTATAACGGTTTATGTTATATCCCAGCAGACACATGACGTTAATACAACGTCGTCTCAACGTCGATGCAACGTCATGTCATGACGTTGCATCGACGTTCAACCGACGTTGTATAAACGTCATGTGCCCGCTGGGATATATATATATATATATATATATATATATATATATATATATATATCCTGCAGTATCCAAGATATTATAAGCGGACAGTGAGTGCTGTAACTAGACTGCACGATGCACAGTGTGATATGGGACTTTTCCCATGGAGTGTCTCATATACATGTATATAGCCTTCCTGGTTACATTCAGCTGGAAAAAAGTCTATCTCTTCTTATGATTGAGCGATTGTGCTTAACTTTGTCATGCAATCACGTTTTCGTTGTCAAGAATGGCTGAACACCTGTCGACAGGACAGTGAAACACCAACATTCCAAAAACATGTACGGAGTGATTTAGGTCCATTTGAGTCTTTTGTTAATACTTGCACGTTTCCTGAACAGATAGTTATTACTGAGATGTTTTCTAAATTTAGAAAATTTCTGACTTGCGCATGCTTACAAAGAGTGAATTCTCCAAGGGACATAATAAAATAGATTGGAATTCCCTTCAGTTATCTGCCCTGAAATTCGATTTGGGTATTTTCCCGTCTAAATATAGATCAATAGTCCGACTATTTATATGACTGTCGAATACGTCCAATGTAAGGACAAGGGTGTGCAAAGGAGGAACTACCATTACAATGCCAGGAAAATATGCATATAACGACGACAGATTTCAATTTATTTTGACGTTTGTCTATTGTTTTACATAAGCCTCGCCACGAGAAAAGCTGTTTTCGTTGCCAGCTGTTTTTACAGGTATTCTTATCACCTTATTATACTTGTCCTAAATGTTTTCAAGAACAAATCCATCCCCGTAAGCATTATTTATAAATCTATAGCGGGCTGTTATCGGCCCGTCAGGGTAGCTGACGGGCCGATGACAGCCCGCTATAGATTTATAAAGAATGCTAGCAGGGATTTTACTACCTGTTGAATGTTATAAAATGCGACTAGTTGAGTGGCTAACAGTGTAGACCCTGATCAGACGCCGCGTTCTTCGTCTACGCTGTTTGCTCAGGCCTACCTGTCCGAAATCTTAGGGTAAATACGGTATGCGAACAAGAAAGATCCAGATCAGCTAACAAAGCAACATCATCTGATGAAGGCTTTAACTATGCATCGACATATTCCACAATAAAAAAAGCTTCTGTAAGCGGGTAGTGTAGACCTGATTAGATCGCGCAAATGATTAGGCTGAGCTTGGCTTGCGTTGTCCGCACATGCTACCAAGGCTCATTTTACATGTCTTTACTCCTGTCTTTTCCTTTCTCTCCCGCGTATTGGCCAGTTGTTTATCATTGATTCTTTGTATGGTTTCTTCTCGATAGGGCGGTGGCTTACTTAAGCATTTATGTCATACCTCTTCCAGCTCAATTAGAATTTATACACTTTCAGGGGGATGTGTGGTAGGCGGTGGGGGAGGGGGAGGGGTGGTGGAGGCATCTCTTTCAAAACTGTTGTTCCCCCATTCTGAAAATGAGTCTACCTCTAAAAGGAAAGAATTTGTTCCCCTTTACAGTTGATCCCTTTTCTGAAGGGTCGTTAAGCCATGAAGAAGCGCCAAGGCTTGAATCAACCTCAGGACGTTTTATGGGCGCAATGGTCAGCGTGTCACTAACTACCTATTTACCTTAAATATTGGTTCGTCTTCACTCCTTATCAGCGGCCTCTTGTCGACAGCGTGTCTGACTGCAGGTCCAGGGGATCTCAAGTTCGAATTCCAGCTCGGCCACATAGCTTTCGTGGAGATTGACCATGAATTTGCTACGGCCATTCTCCCCTTCCGTGATTCAAGAAGGGCAGTTATCAGTTACTGGCAAAAGTACTGTTTAACGGCTTAGAGGGATAAGTCTGTCCAGGAAAAATAAGTTGGTTAACTGACCGGCTCGACATGGCCTTTATAGCGTAGACTGGGCTCAGTGTAAAACTCAAATTTAAACTCACTTAATTCTTACCATATTTGTCTTAAGATTTGAACCTTATAACTTATCAAAGTAAAGTTGATCTTGGAAACAAAGAGAACACATAAAGAAATAAAATCAGAGTGTCGATTTCATTGAGACTCTTCGTATGACAGTGTAGTTTGCAGTGCTAAATACGCCCCACTTAAACAGAACTCCATTTTACACCATTTTAAAACCATTTGCATTACGAAAACAAGCCTATTCAAATATACTGAAAATTTTACCACCAAAAAATGAAAATTTTTAGATAAAAATTCTAATATTTTTTTCAAATTTCTGCTCAAAACATAGATTGTGGGTACTCGTTAGAACCGCCTCGCCGAGGCGGGCGAGGCGGTTCTAACGAGTACCCACAATCTATGTTTTGAGCAGAAATAAGAAAAATAATGTATACCCCTGTAAACCCCAGTTTTGCTATATAAAAACACAGTTTTGCTATATAAAAAACATAGATTGTGGGTACTCGTTAGAACCGCCTCGGCGAGGCGGCTCTAACGAGTACCCACAATCTATGTTTTTGAGAAGAATTAAGAAAAATAATGTATACCCCTGTAAACCCCAGTTTTGCTATATAAAAGTGGGGTTTTAAGGGGGTCAACATTATATAGGCGTGTTTTCGTGATGAAAAGTAACCAGAACTCGATTATTTTCTGTATGTTGAAATCCTATGACAAGTATGGTCCCTTTTACTACATATGTTGGTCTGTCTCTGAAAACCACGATGGGTGAGAAGCAAAGAGTAGAGACCCGGATCGGGCGCCATGTTCTGCGGCGTCTGATCTAGGTCTACTCGGTTGGCTCAAGCCTATCTATCCCACATCACGAGAACATACCTATATATTTTTGACCCCCTTAACCCCCACTTTTATATAGTAAAACTGGGGTTTACAGGGGTATACAATATTTTTCTTATTTCTGCTCAAAAACATAGATTGTGGGTACTCGTTAGAACCGCCTCGTCAAAAACATAGATTGTGGGTACTCGTTAGAACCGCCTCGTTTTGAGCAGAATCCTGAAAAATATCAGAATTTTTTATCTGAAAATTTTCAGTTTTTGGGGGTAAAATTTTCAGTAAATTTGAATAGGCATGTTTTCGTAATGAATACCTAGTTTTGTTACGGCACATCATTCCTGATCCACGTATTTATTAGTGACATATTAGCTTAATTACAGATATCTTTGTTTTTCAGATTCGATTCGTCACCGAATTCACTTACCAGAATTATCTTAAATACTCGGGTATTTTAACTCCGTACTTTCTTGAGCTAAAATTTGAAATGAAGTCCGTTTGACTATCTCGTGATGTGTCTACATGTTGCAGTTAAATGGCAAACAGAGTAGATCCTGAACAGACGTCGTGTTCTGCGGCGTATGGTCTGGTTCTGCACATGTCTCATATTACTAATGCGACATATAGGAAGTGCTTATATTTTTCGCGGACACCTAGCATTACCTTTAGTTACTGAAGGTTCTTAAAGCTTTTAATTTTTATTATATTTACCCTCAACATTTGGACACTAGAACTCTTTAACATAAATGTCCTAAAATTTGACCAGTAGATTCTAAATTTAATGACTATTTCAAAGCAATAAATACACACGCACACACGCACGCAAAAGAATGAAAACAGCTGAAGCGTCGAAGTATTCTAATCCAAACCATCTAGTTTCGGCCAATTAGGCCTCATCAGTGACCGGTAATTAAAATTTGCAAAAAAAAAAAAAAAAAAAAAAAAAAAAAACCGGAGTGGCACCACACTTATCGTAGCGTGCCGTATTTATTCTAATATTCGGACACTTTAACCCCAAATCATTCTTACCATACTAGTCCAGATATTTGAACAGCTCCATTTTAATACATGTTAATGTGTCTAAAACTGCTGAATGATTGACAAAAAGAGTAGACCTGATCAAACGCCGCATTCTGGGGCGTCCAATCTGGAGCTATACTATTTGCTATTGCCTATCTGTCCGAATACTTAGGGTATATACGGTATATGCGAATAGTTTAGGTCCTGCTCATTCTCAGCAGCAACGCAAGCTGATCATGGCCTTCGCTGTCCGTCATGAGGAAGTAAGATTGGCAAACAGTGTAGACCTGATCAAACGCAGCATTCTGAGGCGTCAAATCTAGAGCTATACTATTTGCTATTGCCTATCTGTCCGAATACTTAGGGTATATACGGTATATGCGAATAGCTTAGGTCCTGCTCATTCTCAGCAGCAATGCTCATGACCTTTGCTGTCCATCATGGGGAAATACGGACGAATGGACTAGCGAGAAAAGAAGACACTGATCAGACTGCGGGAATGTAAAGCCTGATAAGAGCCTTTGGTGTTAGCATTTCCTTTGCTTATATGCATTCATGCAGACATCACATGGTCCAGGAAGTAAGACTCAGTGATTTTCACAGGGAGAGGGGCGCTGGTAGTGGAGTAACTCTAGCGCTCGCCTGCTGAACTAGCAGTCGCGAGTCTAATCCGCCTGGGGCAGAATTCTTCTCATGACTGAGCGATGTTCATTTAATACTATCACATTTTCATTGTCCTGAAATGATTGAACTAATGTCGACAGGATATTTAAACACCAACGTACCTAATATATGTACGGAGTTATTCAGGTCCAACTTAGCCTTTTTGTTAACATAGGCACGTTTCTTGAGCAGATAGCAATTATTGAGATGTTTTCTTAATTTAGAATATCTCCGGATTGCGCATGCTCACAAAGAGTAAACTCTCCAAGGGACACAACATAATAGCTTGGACTTCCCTTCAGTTATCTATCCTGAAATTGAATTTGGGGATTTTCCCAACTAAATATAGAATCAATAGTCCGACTGTTTATACAATCGTCGTATCCGTCCAATGTAAGGACAAGGGTGAGCAAAGACGGAACTACCCCGCAAATACCAGGAAAATATGCATCTGACGACGAATGATTTCAACTTATTTTGACTTTTATCTGTTGTAATACATGAACCGGTATTTTCAGGGCCATCCGTTTTTTACCCTAAATATTCGGACACTTGATCTCCTTACATTACGAAAACACGCCTATTCAAATATATTGGAAATTTTAAAACCAAAAAAGGAAACTTTTCATATAAAATTTTTTAATATTTTTCATATTCCTGCTCATAACACAGATTGTGGGTACTCGTTAGAACCGCCTCGCTGAGGCGGTTCTAACGAGTACCCACAATCTATGTTTTTGAGAAGAAATAAGAAAAATAACGTATACCCCTATTAACCCCAGATTTACTATATAAAAGAGGAGTTTAAGGGGTTCAAAAATATATAGGTATGTTTTCGTGATGTTGTTCGTTTGGAGTAAGTCCATTTTACAACCTGTTGCAATGTCTAAAATGCGACTGCACAAGTGGCAAACAGTGTAGACCCTGATCAGACGCCGTCAAATCGCATGGTTATTATTGAACAATGTTCCTGCTACATGATTTATTAATGACTCGGACATAACAGACAGCTTTGATTTTCGGATTCGGCTCATTTACCCAACTCATCTACCGTATTTGCTCTTAATATTCAAACACTTTAACTCTTGTCCTAAACTTTGAAGTCCATTTGGATATCTGATGATGTTTCTAAAAGGTGTCGAACAGTGTAGATTCTGATCAGACGCCACGTTCTTTGATGTTTGATCTGGGTCTACACAGTTTACTCCGGTCTGTCTTTTGAAAATGTTGTGTACTTACGGTATGGAAACATGACACATGCTACTAGTGCAGCAGGAACTAAGTGCTTACGTTCCGCGGACACCTGGCATCATATACGGTTAATTTCCTAAAATTTCGAACACTTTATTCCATACTCTTTTGGCTTAAATTTTGCTTTTTATGCAGCAGTTTCTTTAAATATTTTCAGTGGAATGGCAAACAGTGTAGACCCTGATTAGATCAGGGTCTACACTGTTTGCCTATGTCATTTTGTCAGACGTTTTAGTGTTCGAATTTTTAGGATATTTACCGTATATATTTATTTGAGACGGAGGTGAAATTTCTTATTTGAAGAGTTTAGAGAACACGCATGATCCTTTTAGTGAGTCCCATTTTCGTATTTCCACAAGTCTTCGGACACCATAATTCCCGGCTAACCATACATTACTTATCCCATGTATCCTTAAATTAGTTCATTTTACCACATGTTCTTGTGTCTAAAACATTGCCGGATGAGTGACAAACAGTGTAGACCCTGATCTGCGGTATCTGACCTGGATCTACACCGTTTGCTTAGGCTTCTCTGTCCAAATACTTAGGATAAATACAGTGTCAACTGCAACCTCAGTTTTCATGCCTCAGATATTATAGTTGCCCATATGAGCAGCGGGAGCTGAATTTCAGATTTTTATCCAATCCCTAGAGCGCCAGTCACAACCGCAGCAGGCAAATTTTAAAATATACTTTGTCAAAAAAGTAATGGACCAGAAACCGTGTTGGGTCATAACTTTAGCATTTCTCGACCGAATCTCCTAACCATGTAGCAACTGATTCAGGAATTAAAGCCTGAAATGAATTCATCCCACCTGTTTTCCAGATTTAACTGAAACCCTATTCGGAGGCTGCAGATTTACATAGGGATCACTAAACAAAACATGCAAAACCCGTTTTTTTTTTTTTTTTTTTTTTTTTTACTTTTTTTTCTGAACTGGCATTTTGTTGCTGTGACTCAAAAAAAAAAAAACAAAAAAAAAAAAAACAAAACAAAAAAAAAAAAAAAAAAAAACAAAAAACAACAACAACAAACAAACAAAAAAAAACAAAAAAACAACAAAACAAAACGAAAAAAAAAAAAAAAAAAAAAAAACATTACGAAAACATGCCAGTTCAAATATATTGAAAATTTTACAACCAAAAAAGGAAAATTTTCAGATAAAAAATTCTGATATTTTTCATATTCCTGCACAAAACATAGATTGTGGGTACTCGTTAGAACCGCCTCGGCGAGGCGGTTCTAACGAATACCCACAATCTATGTTTTATAGCATTATGAGAAAAATAATGTATACCCCCTGTAAACCCCAGTTTTTACTATATAAAAGTGGGGTTTAAGGGGGTCAAAATTATATAGGCATGTGTGCGTGATGACAAAAAAAAAAAAAAAAAAAAAAAAAAAAAAACAACCTTGCTACATATTGATTCACTGCATCGGAGCAATCTTTGTCTCTCTGACTCACTCATACGCACGACGCATATGCACATACAAACAGACGCACGCACAGATGCGCGTATGAAAACGGTAACAAACTATAAATGGAAACACATGGAGGCGTTCATTTCAATTGCGCTTTCTAATGCAGCAATTTTCTATATCAACTAGGTTCAGTAATAATCAGAACAAACACGTGTGTGCATACACTTACGCACATGCATGAATGAATACATGCCCATGTCTGCTTGCTTGCATGTTTGGATATTCATAATGCATGGGTGAATGATACACCAACAGATTACACCAACGGATTAAGGGTATAGTGTCGAAACAATAATTTTGCACGTTTTCAAGAAAGGCCACATTACGCTAAAACAGTTTCTGTATCTTTTTCCAACAGGACCTGATAAACGATCTTAACAAATAATTCCGACATATTAATAGTAGATTAATTTGATAGAAAGTTTGTGAAATTCGGTACAGGAATAAGGAAGTTACGTATACCACTTTGCTAAAGTCACTAAGTTCTGTGAATCTGCAACCGCTGAATCCAGTTTCAGCTGTATCTGGAAAATGGGTGAACAACTACAGTCGAACCCCGGTAGCTCGAACACCGATGGCTCGTTTACCATGGCTAATTCGAACTCGTTTTTGAGTCCCTACGAAGTTCTTCCGATAGCTCAAGAAAATAAATATTTAGGGAAATGTTCTTATTTTATCGTGAAATTGTATGCTGTGTGTACTCATTAGAATCGCCTCGATGATGCGATTCTAATAAGTACACTCAAAATACAATTATTGTGTAGAAAGTCGAAAAAAAAATTCCCTAAATTATCGCCATTTGCTTCCTGACTTGGCACCATAATTAACCATCAGCGGCTCGAACCACCCATGCCTCGAACAATTTTCTATGGTCCGAAAGATGTTCGAGCCATTGAGGTTCGACTGTAGTATTTGAGGCATGAAAACTGCATGGTTGCAGTTGGCACGGTATTTATCCTAAATATTCGGACAGAGAGACCTGAGCAAACAGTGTAGACCCAAATGAGACGCCGCAGATCAGGGTCTACATTATTTGCCACTCGCCCAGCAATGTTTTGGACACAAGAACAGATGGTTATTTGGGCTTGTTCAAATTTTAGGATGAGTATGGTTAAGAATTAAGGTGTCCGAAGACTTGTGGTAAATATGATAACAGGTACTCACTTACAGTATCATACATGTTCTCTAAACTCTTTAAGAAAGAAAGAAAGAAATTTCACCTCAGTCTCAAATAAATAAATAAATAAATAAATAAATAAATAAATAAATATTAGACCCGTTTAAACCTGTGTTCAAGTATATAATACGCGAGCGCGCCAGTCACACGCGCACGCGCGAGCGAGCGCATGCACACACGTACGCGCGAGCTTACAGGCCTGTTAAGTTCCATTTCTTCACACTAATCATATGTCCCTACTCTAGAAACTTCAGATAAACTCAAGTTCTAGCGGATGACTTTGTTTGTGTTGAGGTTTTACGGGTTGACTGGGCCGTAAAACCTCAACACAAACAAAGTCATCCGATTGAACTTGAGTTTATCTGAAGTTTCTAGAGTAGGGACATATGATTAGTGTGAAGAAATGGAACTTAACAGGCCTGTGCGCTCGCGCGTACGTATGTGCATGCGCTCGCTCGCGCGTGCGCGCGTGACTGGCGCGCTCGCGCGCGCGAGCGCGCGCGCGTGTGTGTGTGTGTGTGTATGTAAAACAGAATACATGAATATTTATCTTAATAGTCCTCTTATCGAGAGAAATGTAAGCAGGGCATTGCCGCTGTATAATATGGGAAATGAGGAATATTTTGTTTATTTCATACTTCGCTTATCACCACATTTTACGGTATTTTATGGGAGTTATATGTGTTTTACTGCATTCACCCTAATAATAAGACACCTCAAGTCCTAAAATATACTAGTCCTAAAATTTGTATAAGCCCATTTAACTGCCTGCTGATGTTTCCAAAGCTGCTGAATGCGTGGCACACAATTAGACCCTGATAAGGCCTTCTGTGGCGTATGATCTGGGTCCACTCTGTCAATCCCAATACAGTGGACTCTCGTTATCTCGAAATCCAAGGGGCTCTATGAAACGCTTCGAGATATCCGAACTTCGACATATCAGATTTGCGCGGAACTGAGGAAAACAATTAATCGAACAACAACCTTTAATAGAATGAGATGTAATTTGACTCCTAAGTCAGAGATATATTGAAAATATTGTGGAAAGGGAAGCAATTTCTCCTCTTTTCTACAATATTTTGTTGCCTGTTGGTAGACAGGGACCAGATTTTCACTTCGAGATAAGCGGTTATTCGAGATAAGCGAGGTCGAGATAATGAGAGTCGGCTGTATTTGCATGGAGAAATAACGAGAGAGAGAGAGAGTGAGAGAGAGAGAGAGATATATATTATACCAGCCTATACCAGTTGTCCACGGAAAGTAAGCACTTCCTTCCTGCTGCACTAGTAACATGTGTCATGTTTCCAACCGCAATTGCACAAAATTTTCGGACAGACAGACCTAAGTAAAATGTTTAGACCCATATCAAACGTCAAAGAACGCGGCGTCTGATCAGGATCTACACTGTTGGTCTTGCTCAAACTTTAGGACAAGTAAAGAGATCAAGTGTCTGAATATTTAGGGTGAAAACGGTAGGCCCCGAAAACACCGTTTCTCATGGCGAGGCTAATGTTTAACAACAGATAACAGTCAAACTAAGTCAAAACCAGTCGTCGTCAGATGCATATTTTCCTGGTATTTGCGGGGTAGTTCCGTCTTCGCTCACCCTTGGCCTTACATTGGACGTATACGACACTCATAGAAATAGTCGGACTATTGATTCTATATTTAGATGGGAAAATCCCCGAATTCAATTTCAGGGTAGATAACTAAAGGGAATTCCAAGCTATTTTATTATGTCCCTTGGAGAGTTTGCTCTTTGTGAGCATGCGCGATCCGGAAATATTCTACATTTAGAAAACATCTAAATAATTGCTATCTGCTCAGGAAACGTGCCTATGTTAACAAAAAGGCTGAGTTGGACCTGAATAACTCCGTACATATATTAGGTATGTTGATGTTTAAATGTCCTGTCGACATTAGTTCAACCATTTCTGGACAATGAAAATGTGATTATATTATACGAAGATCGCTCAGTCACGAGAAGAACTGCCCCAGGCGGATTAAATCCGCGACCGCTAGTTCAGCAGGCGAGAGCTAGAATTACTTCATTATCAGCGCCCCTCATAACCGAGTCTGACTTCCTGGACCTCGGGGGGCGGGGTGTGTGTGTGTGTGTGGGGGGGGGGGGGGGTAGGGGGGTGTGGGGGGGGTGGAATTTTGGTACGGGTGTGCGAGCCAGTATTTCAAAACCTACCCCATTCATATACCTGGCCTTCGAAAAAACGGACCCATTCATATACTTGATCATCCACAATGTTGGCCTGTTCATATACTGCCCTTTGATTTTTTGTACCCATTTTTTGCTGGTTATTACACAAATATCATTGTCAGTTCATGTAATACCAAGAGGATAAGCAGCCTCGAAAAATCTCTGAGCGAAAAATATGTGCATATACCAGGATGTCAGAAAAATGGGGCCTTTCACATAGGAATCCAGAAAAACCGGTCCATTCATATACTTTTTGTTGAAAAAAGGGGGCCAATCATATACCTGGCAACGCTGAAAAAGGGGGCTATTCGGCACGCACGTCCGTACTATGCCATATATAGGAAGTTACCCCCCGCCCCCCTCCCCCCTCCGAGTCTTGGACCATACAATGTCTGCATGAACGCATATCGTCAAAGTTAATGCTAACTCCAAAGGCTCTTATCAGACTTTACATTCCCGCAGTCTGATCAATGCTTCATTTCTCGCTAATTCATTCGACAGTGCCCATACTTCCTCATAACGGACAGCAAAGGTCATGATCAGCGTGCGTGTTTGCTAAGGATATGCAGGACCTTAGCTATTCGCATATACCGTATTTACCCTGAGTATTCGTACAGATAGATAATAGCAAATCTTATAAGCCCAGATCGGACGCCACAGAATGCTGCGTTTGATCAGGGTTTACACTGTTTGTCAATCATCCAGCAGTTGTAGACATTTTAACAGGTATTGAAATGGAGTTGTTCAAATATCTGGACTAGTATGTTAAGGATGATTTGGGGTTAAAGTGACCGAATATTAGAATACATACTATACGCTACGATATGTGTGGTGCCACTCCAGCTATTTTGCAGATGTAATTGCGGGTCACTGACGAAATCTAACTGGTCGAAACTAGCTAATTCTGATATTTTTCTTATTTCTGCTCAAAACATAGATTGTGGGTACTCGTTATAACCGCCTCGGCGAGGCGGTTCTGACGAGTACACACATTCTATGTTTTTTTTAGCAAAATAAGAAAAACAATGTATACCCCTGTAAATCCCAGTTTTACCACATAAAAGTGGGGTTTAAGCGGGTCAAAATTATATAGGCGTGTTTTGGTGGTGACTAGTAACACGCGTCATGTTCAAAAATGGACTATTATAAAAGAGCTTATGACAGCCAAGCACGTGCACCCTATGTAGATCCCATAAATTTTAGATCTGAAAGGGCTCACAATCTTGCCATAGAAAAAGGCAGACATAACAATATTTCTAGACTAAATAGGACATGTCCTGTTTGAAGTATGGGTTCCATTACAAAAACACGCCTATTCGAATATATATAGAAAATTTCACCTCCAAAAACTGAAAATTTTCAGATAAAAAACTCTGATATTTTTTTCATATTTCTGCTCAAAGCATAGATTGTGGGTACTCGTTAGAACCGCCACGGCGAGGCGGTTCTAACGAGTACCCACAATCTATGTTTTTGAACAGAAATAAAAAAAATAATGTATACCCCTGTAAACCCCAGTTTTACTATATAAAAGTGGGGTTTAAGGGGGTCAAAATTATATAGGCATGTTTTCGTGATGAGTGGAAAATGAAGACCATTTCTTAGTGGAATGTACTGCATATAGACAGCTTCATGAAGACTTCTTCCGGAAGTTAAATGGAATAGGAATTAACATTATTAATACTAACTGTGTAAGAGCTTCCAGTAATTGATATTGCCTCTTAAATAGTTGAAAAATGCCACTGTTATCAAAATGACAGTTAAATACATTAGATCTCTTTTTGAAACTCGTGAAAGCTTGCTTTAAATAGCTTCCATGGCTTCAAAATACATTATCACTATTGCTCCTAATTATTAGTTCATTTGACTTCACTTTTTCATGTTCGTACTTTGTTTTGTTTCTTTTATTTTTTACAGGTTTGCTATTACCATTCATTGTGAATCTGTTTAATGCAAATAAATCATTGTCATTGTAATTGTGCAGACCCAGACCATAAGCCGCGGAACACGGTGTCTGTTCAGGATCTACTCTATTTAGCATTTTGGCATTTAACTGCTCAAAATAGTTAAACGGACTTCATTTCAAACTTTAGATGAAGAAAGTAAGGAGTTAAATTGCCCAAGTATTTAAGATAAATATGGTAAGCGAATTCGGTGAAGAATCGAATCCGAAAAACAAAGATATCTGTTACCAAACGTGTAACATGTCACTAATAAGTACATGTATGTTTCAGAAATGATGCGGCGAAACAAAACTATGTATAGGGACAGATAGGGCAAACCGAGTAGACCTTGATCAGACGCCACAGACTGTGGGGTTTGGGGTGGGGGAACGCATGACTAGAGGTGGTGATGGGTGGTGGGGTGCGAAACGACTAGGGGAAAACGACTGGGGTGGGGAAGAGGGGGCAGGGGGGGGGGTAGGGGAAACGTCTTATGGGCGGTGAGCGGAACGTCTAGGGGGAGGAAATGGTTTGGGGCGAAAAGACTCGGACTCCCCCGGGAATTCCATAACTTGTATTCCGATTGGGTCAGTCAAAGTCCAGTTCGTTCGGTTTACTTCCGACTGTTTCCGGTCTATTGTCATGTTGTTTTGATTAGAAGATAACTATCGATATATAAATGGCACAGCAAAGAGTTACACAAAATATTCCATCAAATGCACCTGGTAGTTATTTGGTTGTTATTTGACCATTATTTGTTTGCATGATTAATCGCTTTTATAACGTTTGAGTTGGTTGGAATATTTTGCTGGAAAGCGAATGGTACCAGTTGTCGGACATACATTACAGTAAATTGTGTTTTACTTATAGATCTGTGAATGCAATGCAGGTTCTTAAGAGATATATTTTTTGGGTCAAAAGAAGTTATTGAAAGGATGAATGTTGTAATAGCTCAAATGATCCAAATACTGGAGGTGAGATAATTGTGATGGCACACCGTTGTCATTTGACAGTTTTGATCCACTTCTCCTGTTCATATCAGAGCTATCAATAAGCAGATGTACGGCGTAAATAGCATCCTGAAATGGCCTCCGTCCAATTCGAACATCTAAGACATATCGGGAACTTCTGGAATTTCCTTTGTATGGTTGAGTGACGTCCAAAACTCTCAATAAGCCCGCCCCACTTTTGTGGAGTGGTGTAATGTTTGCCCTGTCTATTTATCCAAAAGTCCCTAACTGTGTTAATTGAGCCTAAAGGGCATCCCATTCCTCTTGCTAAGAAATGTGTGTCGTCTGAAAAAACCTCAACACTTCGGGAGTATTCTATCAATAAATAACAGTCACAGAATGCAAATTGATATTCAATCTTATAAACTTAAGTTTATCTTTCCTACGATGCTATGACCAACAAACTAACTTTTGTAATGAAAAGAAAACAGAAAGATTTTATTTTTCAAAATAATTTTTTATCAAACTCGTTTATAATATGTAGCCTGGTTTGGGTTGTGTTGTTTACCAGCGCGGAAAAGACACAAAGTAAGTCGAAGTTTAGGTGATTTGAAATGGATTTGCTTGTTTTTCAAAATTTTTTCTACATGAACAAACATATTGCTGTTCATATTTCAATCAAGCTGCCTTTTATTTGTTTGCTGTTGCATGAGTCTGTGCTGTTTTCCCTCAGTTTTGTGAAGAATTCAACTGGTTTGATCATGTTGATATGCTTCAATCTGAACAAATATTTCATTATATGCATGACATCTGCCAATTTCAGCTACAGGCAAAACAATTCATTGAAATTGTATCATATCGAGATACTTTTCTGATGATGCGTGTATCGTGTTGTGGAGTTACATTTTGTAGTATGACAATACCTGATGAATGATGATACACCCAAAAGTACAATTTCCAAAGAAAATGATATCTTCAACATATTTCAAGGTCTTTTTTTTAACAAATTACAAAGTTCTAAGATGTTACTGAAATACACTGATCATTTACATGACAATCATGAGCATCTTACACAGGCGTTGTTAGTTTTTGTTACACAAGAATGAACCTCTGAGATGGTTTTGAACCTGTTTTCCAAGAGTATTATGTGGCTTATGCAGGAAAATTGTATCTCGAAATGTATCATATTGTGAGGTGACTGTATTGTTACAGCCCTTATTTTAGCATGTTTATTTTAAAGAAAATATGTTTTGGGCCTTTCCACTCTTATATTTTTTTTTCCTTTCACTTTTTACGGGCTTTGAAATGAATGTGGCTGTACCAAAGTTGAGTAAGTTGATGCTTTCTCTGAGATCCAACATACAAGTAGGCTTTCCAAATAGATGCCACAAAATTTTTATAAGCGATAAAGATGTCTAACACATTTGAAAGAAGCCTAGATCATAATGATTCTGTGTGTCACTGAAATAATAACCTATGTTCCGCTAAACAAAGTGCAGGAAGTCAGCCCTACAAGGGTGCTAAAGTAATTATTAGAGGTTCAGTGAGTACATTTGCCTGATTCAAACTCTGAAAGTTATTAATGGAAGCCCTGCGCATGCCAGTTTTGTCTGCTTTTCCAATTTCATATTTGAATACTGAAGTAGTAGACATCGTTACCTGCTTTATTTACCAATACAGTTTGTGTTTTTCTGCTTAGTATCAACAAATGTTACAGAATATAACCCATTCCACAAAAAATACTTCAGAAATAGAGTACACATAAAACTGACCTTTAAACATTAGTAACTCTTTTAATTTTGGTCCGATTTTCATGAAATTTTCACCAAAATGTAGGGTTTTATGTCTGGAACTGGAATAAGGCAGTGGACAGCTTAAGAAGGGCATAGGGGCGACAGGAGAGGGCAGGAGGGGTGGTCCGCCCCTCCATATATAGCTAGCTGGAGCACTGTGTATTCACATGTGCCGTATCACAGAAGCACTATTTTTATATGTATATGTTGTGGGTGTTCATTAAAAACATCTCAGGCACTCCTATTAAAACAGACTATCCATCTTTACACACTGGCCAGCCAGTGTGTAAAGATGGATAGTCTGTTTTATTAGTGCCTGCCTAAACAGATTTATGATGTAGCTCCTATAAGGTGATTTCTTTTTTTTTAGCCAAAAAGTATTGAAACTTTTCTTATTTCTCCATAACAACATACCATATTCAACCTAATTACCACTCATGTTCCTGTAAGCGCACAGTCAAGCAATTTAGTAGTCTTTAAATTACAGCCAGTGTACTTTTGTCTACTTCTTTATAAAAGATATGTGGTTGGTACTAAGTCAAGGCAATATAAATGAGTACAAACAACATATGCTTTAATAAAGAAAGTTAGAAAAATTTGCCTAAGTATCATTAAATACACCCCTCATGAAGTTCTCTGCTGAGCTTTCTTTAAAGTACAATGTATACTAGTGTATATATTTTTAGGAGGATTTTACTACAAGATTTTCTAGTGGTTTTTAAAAAAACTAAGAGTACCACGCAGTAATTAGGTTGCATTCAATATGTTTTAATAGGAGTGCCTAACTGAGATGTTTTTAATGAACATCCACAACACATATTTTGAAGAGAAATAAGAAAAGTATTAGCAATGTAACCTCCTTACACCCAGGGGTGTCAAATTATTAAATTTTTATCTTAGCCACGGACAAGTAAATGGTCAAACCGCACAATAGTGGCAGGGAATTATGGTTGCACGCAGGACATCTGTGTGGCTGTACGTCTGGCCATCCTTATTTCATTTCCGGATGATAACTTGAGTAAAAATCAATGGATTTTCACCAAACTTGGTATGCACATTGATATTGTGGAGGTCTGCTTTGGGGTTGCTAATGGACAAATTTCGCAAATTGTGATGGAGTTACCTGCCCAAGACAAGCCCATATTTTCGTTTCCGGATGATAACTTGAGTAAATGTAAGAGCATTTAACCAAACTTGGTACATGCATTGATATGAAGGAGATTTTGTTTCGGATTGCCTTGACTTAGTCAATGTTTGACAGAGTTATCTGCCCGGAATAGATAATGGTGAGGTATTATAGCAGTGCTTGCACTAACTGTCAAAATCAGGAAGTCCCAGGACTTCCTAGCTCCTATATCTGGAAGTCCTGGTGATCAAATTTTTTCACTTACTTTCAGAAATTCAACCTCAGTATTCTTAAACTCTCATTTATGGAGTAAAACTGCCATTGTTAAGCTAAATAACACATAAATTCATTCTAAATTTTTGTTATAAATGACTAAATATCATTAAAAGTTGGGAGTCCCAGACTTCCTGGCATTGATTTTAGGAAGTCCCAGGGCAATTTTTGGGAGTCTCCGACCCCCAGATTTCCCTTAATGCAAGCACTAATAGTTATAGTTTAACAATTCTATTTCTTATTTCTCAAAGGAAATATAGGCTGTGAGTACTCATGGAAGCACCTAAGTGCTTATAATGAGTACCCACAACATGTCTTCTTTGAGAAATAATAAAAATCTATATCTTATAATCTGGATACTCTCCTTAGCTAGAGCTATAAACTACTTGTCCCAGGACAAGTTAATTGAAATTTCTTACTTGTCCTGAGGGAAATGGAACAATTTAGATATTTCAGGCATGGCCACAGTCCTGCCTATGCCTATGAGCTGACTTATCTTATGATATTTTATAGCTCCAGATAAGGTGCTTTTTTCCATAGGTCTAGATAAGGATGGGTATCAGGTTAATAGTTTTCTTATTTCTCGACGAAAACATATGTTGTGGGTACTCATTAGAAGCGCCTCGCCGAGGCGCTTCTAATGAGTACCCACAACGTATGTTTTCGTCAAGAAATAAGAAAAATACAGATACTTTTTGGTTGAAAAAAGCGCCTTATCAAGAGCTGTTTTTCAAGCATAAAGTACTGATATTTTTCTTATTTCTTCATGAAAGTATGTGAGTGCTCACATGTGTGTCAGTACATGTCTTATCTTGAGCCATGTTACCTGTTCCAAACAATCTGCTCAGGGCGGCCCCCGTAGCCTAGTGGATAGGAGAGTTGACTCTTAATCCATTAGGTTTCTCACCGCTGTGGTTTGAGCCTAGCTTGGGTCACATGTGGGAAAGCCAAGTTCTGCTTATGGATGGTCAGATGATTTTTTCCCCCGGGTTCTCCTGTTTTCCCCCACTTTTGATGAACGATCGGCTCGATATACATGTAAGTGAAATATTCTTGAAAGGGCCATCTCAGGAGCATCTGATCTGGGTCTGCATTCTTTGCTCAGGTATTTCTGTCTGTTGCACACTCCTGATGGATGAATGTTATTTGATGTGTCAGCATGGTTAATTCCACAGGCCTCAGTGGCCCAGTTGGATGTGTGTTCGACTGCTGATCAGGAAGTTGTGGGTTCAGCTACTGCTGGGTTGGCAACATTTTTTTGTGGTGATTGACTATGGAATATTTTCTATGGTCATTCTCTCCTATCCGCTGATGCAAGAAGGGCAGTTGTCAATTTCTTGTGAAAGAATGTGCACAATACTGGTTAACCATTTAGAGGACTAAGCCTGCCCAGTAAAAGTGTGGTAAGGTAAACTGACCCCGCTTGGCATGACTCCATTGGGTTGACTGGGCAGTAAAACCTCAGCATGAACAAACATGGCTAATTAGGATTCATAATCAGTCCAGATACATAGAGTAATATATACCGTACATGTATGGTAGATTTATTTGTGTACTTGTTCATGGTTCAAAATTGATTACCTCCTTGGTATTTGGATGATGTAGTTTATTTTTACATTATTCTCTTTCAGAAACGGAGGACCAGGCCAGATTACGATTTCAGTCTGAACTAGAGTTTGTTCAGTGTCTTGCCAATCCTAACTACCTGAATTGTAAGTACCTTTATAATTAAATATTAGGAATATTTTAGGCCAAAACAACCCAAAACCTAACCCAATTTTCATGGTCATGTTTTCTGTAAAAACAACAACAACAACAACAAAATAAAAAAAGTGAGTGTTACTGGGATAAAATATTTATGCCAGCATAGTAAGTTATGCTAAATATCCAGACATGCTGGTCTGAGCAAACAGTGCAGATGCAGATCAAACTGTGCCTACAGGAACAGTTTGATCAGGGTCTACACTGTTTTCCATTTAGTCAGTATTTTTTACATACATCTATGGGTAGTCAAACAGACTTTGTTTCCGGATAGCTCCTCTTACAGTTTCCATCGGATCACATTGAAATTTGGTGGACAGTAAGAACATAAGGTGGTACCACACATATTGTTTCGATATTTAGTACATCAAATTTTAATGGAGTTATTACACTTTTAACAACTTTTATACCCTGCCACACGATAGTGGCAGGGTATTATGGTTTCATGTTGGACGTTCATGTGTCTGTCCATTCATCCAGCCGTCCATCCTCCAGTTGTACGTCTGTCTGTATTTTGTTTCCCAATGATATCTTGAGTAAACATCAATGGATTTTCACCAAATTTGGTATGTGCTTTGATAGTGTGGAGATCTGGTTTGGGATGCTAATGGGCAAATTTCGTCAAATTTTGACAGGATTAGTTGCCCGAGACACACCCATATTTTCGTTTCCGGATGATAACTTGAGTAAACATCAATGGATTTTCACCAAACCTGGTACATGCATTGATATGAAGGAGATCTGGTTTGGAATTGCTAATGGACAAATTTCCTCAATGTTTGACAGAGTTATCTGTCCGTGATACGATGATGGCATGGTATTATAGTTTAATGTTTTTATTCAGACTTGACTTTGTTTCTGGATAACTCCTGTTATGGCTGTTTTCATCTGACCAGGTTGAAACATGGTCGGCAGTCAGACTATGAGTAGTGTTTCGAGGTTACAGTACACCAAATTTTGATAGTTATAGCTCTTTGAAGATTGTTCAAGCTTGATTTCAAATCCAGCCCACTCCTCCTATTATAAATTTCCATCTGATCAAGCTGTTATTTGTATGTTGTTGGATGGAAAGATGTGGAGAATTGCAGCCAAGTTATAGTACACCAAATTTTCATGGAGTTATTACTTTTTAAAGCATTCTTACTTGCTTTCAGCATAGCTACAGATAAGAGGGGGTATCCACATAATATTTTTCTTATTTCTCGATGAAAACATATGTTGTGGGTACTCATTAGAAGCGCCTCATTGAGGCGCTTCTAATGAGTACCACAACATGTGTTTTAGTCAAGAAATAAAAAAAGATATCAGCATTTTTCGGATGAAAAAAGTGCCTTATCTGTTGCTATGTTTCAGGCTAACAAGTACCAGCTGAGACTATGAAGTGATACAGCACATGTTAATTCGAGGTTACAGTACACCAATTTCTTGTTAAGAGTTTTTGCACATCAAACACAGCCATTTTCTCTACATGTTTTGTCCCTGCAGTGGGGGGGTGGGGGGGGGGTATCATGCCGTGTCTGATGCTTTGATGTTCTAACATATTACCCCAAGCACACATCTTTCTTTTATTTGGCCTAAATATAGGGATACACAGGAAAGCAGAGCCATGGAACACAGCCTTCCCAAGGCAACAAATAAGCTTATCATGACTCAAAATGACTTCACAGAGAAACACACAAATGGAAATAGAACAAATAAAATAATGAGGGAGATTGCAACAGAAATAAACAACTTAAAATGGTCAACATTACCCTAGTCCTGCTGAACCTGGATATACATGTACCTTGTCTTTGCAAACAGTGTAGATCTGGATCAGTTGGCTTCTGAAGAAGTCAACTGATCTTGACCTGTACTGTTTGTCATTAAGTATGTAAATTTGTATTAACAATCTGGACCAAGTAATCTGACAGGCTGAAAATTAGAATAGGGTGTGGCATCATACGTGTAATTTATTAAGCATGACAAGGTTTAAAATTTTTGGGGCTTTTAAAGGTTGCTAATTAAAAAAAATATATTAAAAAAGCTTCATTCCTAGAGTTGAGTCTATACTGGTAGTTTTGTTTGAAAAAAAAAGGGTGAAAGATATACCCCTAAAACATTTTTCCTGATTCAGGAGAAAAACATCCCTTGATTGAGAGCATTTATAAAAATATTTTTGGGTTAGTATTTTTAGCACAGAAATAGATTTCTCTCAGTTTTGGACAAATCAGTATGCCTAGACTCCTCTGAGGTCTACAAATGTACCTCTGTTTCTTTGCTGAAAATGGTGTTCTGGCAAAGAAATGGAGTCCTGGACTTTTGGGAACTTGTGAGTGACTGAGTTTCTATTGCTTTAATCTTGTTCAGTTTGAATACATGTACATATGATGATTTGTGCAATAATTTTATTTAGAATAATAAATATTTACATTTTATGAGCTTCAGTCCTTGCCTAACCATGGTAAAGTTGGTTAAAATGTCTTCTTGAAAACATTATCTGAAAATTTGACAATTAAAAAACAGTCAACCCTCTTTTTACAGACACTCGATACAATGACAAAATTACTTATGATGACGATTTGAATGTCACAAAACCTTTGCTCAAGAGATGACACTTAATGAGAAATTATGCAAGAATATTGCTTTAAAACTTCAAGCAGCATCTGTTTTGATATTTATTAGAATCCCCTCACTGAAGCAGTTCTAATAAATATCCAAAACATATGTTCTGTGAGGGAATATAAGAATAAAACAAGGTTGTTTTTACATATAATTCTGTCCATTAAAGGGGTTCTTTACAACAGCAAATTTATTTTGATAGCACTATCTTTGAAAACAAGTGCTGTCATTGTAACGAGGGTTCACTGTACACCATAACCTCTTTAAAACACGATTGCTGGGATCCAAACTGAAAACCATGTTAGCTTGACAGCTGTGTTGTATCCAAACAAAAATGTCTAGAATATATAGAAAAATGACATAAATTTATTGAATGATCATTTTTCTATATAATCAATACACTTTTGTTTGGCAGTGAAAACCATGTTAGTTAAACAGGCGTGTTGTATCCAAACAAAAATGTATAGGGTTTATAGAAAAATGACCATTTTATGGTCATTTTTCTATGTAATCTATACATTTTTGTTTGGAAGTGAAAAGCGTGTTAGCTAAACGGCCATGTTGTGTGTACACAAAACTGTCTAGATTATATAGCAAAATAAACATATATGGTCATTTTTAGCTCACATGAGCACAAAGTGAAGCTATTGTGGTCAATCAATGTCCGTTGTTCATCGTTCGTCTTGCAGCGTCAACAATTGCTTTAAAAACCTACTCATCCTACACCCCTGGACCACTTGACTCAATACTTGGTAGGAAACATTGGGGTGACTTGTAGATAAAAAATAGCTAAAATCGTTCCGATCGGAAATCCAAGATGGCCGTCGTGGTCGCCATCTTGAAGGTCTATTTTTCGCTTCTTCTCCTGAACTGAAAGGCCAGTTGACTCCAAACTTGCTTGGAAGCATCGAGGTGACTTGTAGATCAAAATTAGTGAAAATTGTGCTGATCGAAAATCCAAGATGGCCGCATGGTGGCCATCTTGAAAATCTATTTTTCGCTTCTTCTCCTGAACTGAAAGGCCAGTTGACTCTAAACTTGCTAGGAAGCATTAGGGTGACTTGTAGATCAAAAATAGCTAAAATTGTGCCGATTGGAAATCCAAGATGGCCGCCATGGCAGCCATCTTGAAAATCTATTTTTCTCTTCTTCTCCTGAACCAAAAGGCCAATTGACTCCAAATTTGCTAGGAAGCATCGGTGTGACTTGTTTAAGCAGTCATCATGAATCTTGCTCAAAATGTTTGTCTAGATGATTGCTAGGTCAAGTTCGAAACTTGGTCACCTGGGGTCAAAAACTAGGTCACCTAGCCAAATCAGCAGAAAACCTTGTTATCATTCTAGCAGTCAGATTTTTCAAGCAATCATCATGAATCTTGCTCAAAATGTTTGTCTTGATGATTTTTAGGTCAAGTTCGAAAGTAGGTCACTTGGGGTCAAAAACTAGGTCACCTGGCCAAATCAGCTAAAACCTTGTTAACACTCTAGCGGTCGCATTTTTGAAGCAGTCATCATGAATCTTGCTTAAAATGTTTTGTCTTGATGAGTTCTAGGTCAAATTTGAAACTGGGTCACTTGGGGTCAAAAGCTAGGTCACCAGGCCAAATCAGCAGAAAACTTTATCACTCTAGTGGTCACATTTTTTAAGCAATCAGCATGAATCTTGCTCAAAATGTTTGTCTTGATGATTTCAAGACCTGTGGTCAAAAACTAGGTCACCTGGCCAGATCAGCGGAAAACCTTTTTAACACTCTAGTGGTCACATTTTTCAAGCAATCATCATGAATCTAGCTCAACATGTTTGTTTTGATGATTTCTAGGTCAAGTTTGAAACTGGGTCACTGGGGTTCAAAAACTAGGTCACTGGGCCAAATAAGCAGAAAACCTTGTTAACACTCTAGCGGTCACATTTTTGAAGCAGTCATCATGAATCTTGCTCAAAATGTTTGTCTTGATGAGTTCTAGGTCAAGTTCGAAACTGGGTCACATGGGGTCAAAAACTAGGTCACCAGGCCAAATCAGCAGAAAACTATTAACACTCCAGAGGTCACATTTTTAAAATAATCATCATAAATATTGCTCAAAATGTTTGTCTTCATGATTTCTAGGTCTACATGTTGTTTAAAACAGGGTCACTTGATATCAGAAACTAGGTCACCTGGCCAAATCAAAGGAAAACCTTGTTGATGCTCTAGAGGTCACAATTTTGAAGTGATCATCATGAATCTTGCTCAAAATGTTTGTCTTGATGATTTCAAGGTGATGTATATTTTTCTATCCAGTGACTTTCTTAAGTTTTTCCGTTTAGGTCAGTTTCTCAGTAATTATTTGTCCTACAGAGTGATATTTGGTACTTGTGAAGTGTTTGTGTTTAGGTCAGTTTCTCAGTAACTATTGCTCTTACAGCCAGTGATACTTAGTACATGCATACATCTTAGTATGGCCTCTTGAGTGCAGTCATCCATATTTGACCTTGACCTTTATTTCACAGTCCATTAGACATGCCACATTGTCTTACTTGTTAATATAATCATTTTGAATTTTGATCAGAATGTTTGCCTTGATCAGTTCTAGATCAGAATCTCAAAGTGCTATGATGCTCAGGTGAGCATTACAGGGCCATCATGACCCTCTTGTTCTGTATAACGTATACATTTTTGTTTGGATACAATACTTTTAGGGTCCACCTTTTAACGGTCATATATTTGAATCATCTTAAAATGAAGGTTCCAGTATGACCATTTTAGGAGTGAAACCAATCAGAAACAAAGTGATCTGATTTCCTTATCTCCCTGTCATTATGAAGAGTTTTATTTCAACACCAGCAAAACAGAAATTGTGGCTGTAGAAAGACCAGAGTGGTCCCAGTGGAATTATGTTCTTTATTTTGATTTTTATACCCGCCACATGATAGTGGAGGGGTATTATGGTTTCATGTTGGACGTCCGTGTGTCTGTCTGTTCCTCCGTCAGTCGTACATACGTCCGTCCATTTTTCGTTTCCGGATGATATCTTGAGTAATTATCAATGGACTTTTACCAAGATTGGTATGTGCATTGATATTGTGGAGATCTGGTTTGGGATTGTTAATGGGCAAATTTCATCAAATTATGGAGTTATCTGCCCACGACACGATAATGGCTGGGTATTATAGTTTAACATTTTTATTGTTTCAGTTTTAGCTCAAAGAGGTTTCTTCAAAGACCCATGTTTTATCAACTATCTAAAGTATCTACAATATTGGAAGGAGCCGGCATATGCAAAATATCTCAAGTAAGTGCAGACAGTCCTCTTTGTAACGACACAATCCTAGGAGGTATATGATTACCAGGGCCCAGTTGTTCAAAGCGTCGTTAGCTTAACGAGCTCGTTAAGGGTCATTTTGTTAACTGTTTTAGCGGATTCAATATACAATATTCTGACATTTTTTGCTGAAAAAATGTGAGTAGCTTTTGCACCGCAAAAGCTACTCACATTTTTTCAGCAAAAAATTTCAGCATATTTGCATATCACTCGATGTAAATTTTAACGAATTGTTAACTAACGATGTTGTTAGCTTTGAACAACTGGGCCCAGAAGTTCTGGCAGTAATATACCTCTTAGGATTGTGGCACTTCTTGACTTAATAAATTTCTATGTTTTTTTGCTGTTATGATTTGCAGTTTCACTGATTTGATGAATCAACAAAAATAGCACTTTCTCTTTTGGGGACAATAAATTAATCTCTCAAGCTAGATTTTATCCATCATTCCCCATTGGTTATAGATGAACAGAGACATTACTGGAAAACAAGAAAAAACAAAAAAAAACAAAAAAAAAAACACACACAAAAAAAAAACTGTACTGAGTATGGGTTTTAAGGTGGGTGAGGAATTAATTACAATTAAGTTTATAGTTTAAATGACTCTGCTTTCTGCAGCCTACATTTTAAAGTCACATACAGTAACTTGATTAAATAAGCCCTATGAACAGTCATAAAAGAAATTTTATCAAAATTACATACTGCAGCTAACATAGGATGTGAATTTAATCCAAAAATATTTTCTAGGGTCATTCTCTCCCTTCCGCTGATTCAAGAAGGGCAGTTGTCAGTTTCTGGCGAAAGAATGTGCACAATACTGGTTAACCGCTTAGAGGATTAAGCCTGCCCAGTAAACGTGTGGTTAGGTAAACTGACCGCGCTCGACATGACCCCATTGGGTTGACTGGGCCGTAAAACCTCAACACAAACAAATAATCCAAAAACAACACAAAGAAATGAAAAGCATTACAAGCATGCTTCCAACTTTCCCTCCAATTTTTAGCTCGCCTGTACGAAGTACAAGGAGAGCTATTGTAGTCACCCCAGTCGTCCGCGTTTGCGTTTTCGTTTGCGTTTGCGTTCCCGTTCCCAACACACTGCGTTAAAGTTTTTCAAATGCTTATATCTCAACAGTCACTCCTCACAGAGGCATCAAATTTGCAACTTAGGTACCTTGGAGGGTCTTCTGAGATTCCAAGAGAATAAACCCCTGGGTTCATGCCCCTGGGTGGGGCTAGGGGTCAGAATCTAGGACACCTTTGTAATACTGTGTTTAAGTTTTTCAAATTCTTATATCTTGACTTTCACTCCTCATAGAGCATTCATATTTAGAATTTGGGTACCTGGAGGAGTCTTCTGAGATTCCAAAAGAACATACCCCTGGGTTCATACCTCAGGGTGGGCCTTGGAGTGGGGCTAGGGGTCAAAATCTAGGACACATTTGTAAAATCTTATATGCCTACAGGTTATAGACACAACTGGTTATACATCAGCTAACTATGTGACATCGGTTTAAGTGTAAGAGAGTGAAGGTCATGGTGACCTACATTTTACGGTCCAGGTCACCTAGATTTCACGGTCCAGTGATTTTGCCTTATATCTTGAATACTATTTGTTGGATAAATGTCACACCTGGGATATTACTTCCATGTGACCCAATGAATGACCACTTACTATATCTAGGTCATTGTGACCTACATTTCATGGTTCAGTGATTTTGCCTTATATCTTGAATACTATTTGTTGGATAAATGTCACACCTGGGATATTAGTTCCTTGTGACCCGATTATTGGCATCAAAATATATCTCTGTTGGTGTGACCTATATTTCATGGTTCAGTGATTTTGCCTTATATCTTGAATACTATTTGTTGGATAAATGTCACACCTGGGATATTAGTTCCATGTGACCCAATGAATGACCACTTACTATATCTAGGTCATTGTGACCTATATTTCATGCGTCAGTGATTTTGCCTTTTATTTTTATTACTATTTCATGGAGAATTGTCATACCTGGATTATTATATCTATGTGACAAAATGATTTACATACAAATACATCTAGGTCAGTGTGACCTATATTATATGGTTGAATGATTTCGCCATATAACTTGAAAATTATTTCATAGATTATTTCACTTTGAATTTCTTAATGATAAAAATGTTACAATATAAAATGTACCCAGCAGGCGAGCTATGCTGTCCTACGCCAGCTCTTGTTTAATTTACAGGAAACAGGAAATGAGTCAGCAAAATTGAGCATGTGCAGTGTTTCCAGCAACAATTTGTTGCCAAAACAAGTTCTGGCAAAAAATTGTTGCCAGAAATCAGGTTGCTGTAGCAGTAAAATGTTGCAGCAAATATTGCCAGAACCTGTGTGATTATTGTCGCAATTGTGGCAATATTGAAGCTTTTAGAACCTGGTATTTCTGGCAACAAATATATATTGCGCAGGGGTCATCCTAGAGCTTTCAGGGAGAAGTTTTGGTCCAAATTTTGGATTTCCCTATACATTCTATACATTTTCACTTCTCCCTCAGCTCAAGATAGGGAGAAGTCAGCCAGCTTGGGGAGACTTTTTCTCCCAAATCACCCTCTAGGATGACCCCTGATTGCAGCAGTATTGGGGCCATACTGCCACAATATTGCCACAAACGTTTCCTTTTGGTAAGGGAGGCCTGGCCAGGAAAAGTGTGAATAACTTTGCTGACTGGGCTGTATAACTCATTCAATCAAAGCATCTAGAAAAACATTTTATTTTAAATACAAAGAATTCTTTTATTTGGAGTTATTTATACAGTTGAACCTCGTTATCTCGAACTCGCTTATTTCGAATTACCACTTATCTCGAAGTGAAAATCTGGTCCCTGTTTTAACATGAAACTATGACAACAGGTAACAAAATAATGTGGAAAGAGGAGAAATTGCTCCTGAGGAGCAATTTCTCCTCTTTTCCACATTATTTTATATATATATTTCTAACTTCTGGAGTCAAATTACATATTCATTTGTTAAATGTGGTTGTTCAATTTATTGTTTTCCTCCCTCTCTCAACTCTGATATGTCGAAGAATGGATATCTCAAAGTGTTTCAGTGAGTCCCTTGGAATTTGAGATAACGGGAGTCGACTGTATTTATACTGTAATTGCAGATATCCACAAGCACTACATTTTCTTGAGCTTCTACAGTATGAACATTTCCGGAAGGAACTTGTTAATGCTCAGTGTGCCAAGTTCATAGATGACCAACAATTGTTACACTGGCAGCATTATCAGCGGAAGAGAATGCAGCTACTCACGGCACAGGCAGAAGAGGCACAGAAACAAAAAGAAAACAAGCCCAGCTGAGCGGGGAGTTGAGTTGTGCCATGTTTTAGGGTACATCTGAAAGATTTTTCTGCCACTTTGCAAAGGGAGACAGCTTTTGCAGACAGGCAGTTGCCTCCCTTCCTAGTACATGTATTTGAACACTTTCAAATATGGGGACGACCAGAGAGCACATTCTTCCCTTTTAAATTCGTAAAGTGCTAAACAAAATTGTAGCAGACAACTTTTTTTTTTTTTTGTTTTAAAGAATAAAACTTGGCATTTCATTTGAATTCTCTGCTGAGCAGAGTATTCACACAAACTGCTAAATCTTATTTTCTCTGGGAAAAAAAAAAGTTGAAATTTGTCAGCTGCCATTGTAATTACATAGTACATATGTCTAGATAGAAGTGGGTATCAGGTAAATATTTTTCTTATTTCTCCACAATGCTGTGGGTACACATTAGAAGCACCTCACCAAGACACTTCTAATGAGTATCCACAACATATGTTTTTTTGGAAAAGTGAGACAAGGTGCTTTTAATGAATATCCACAACATATGTTTTCGTGGAGAAATATGAAAAATATTAATGCTTTTGGATTGAAGAAAAAACATCTTATCAAGAGCTATGAATTACCATTTTGAGTGTTAGAAGAGTGGTAGATATTTTTATTTCAGAGTCATTTCCCTTGAAGGTGAATTCATTCCCATTATTAATACTTTGATGATAAACGCCTGGATGGGACCAGTATACAAAAGTGAAAAATAAAGTGTTAGAATACTCTCTTTTAAAGCATTAGCTTTTGATAAAAGTAGTGCAGAAACTGGACAAGACAATTAGAATGCCAAAGAGGAAGAATTATTCTGAGATTTGTTTGAATATTATTTTAGGTTGATTATTTACAATCAAGCCATAGCATATAAAGCCAAAATTTCCTTAAGGTAATTGTCCACGTGATTATCACTGAACAATGTAATCAAAACACATGTTAGAAAAAATTGAGGTAACGGTTATTTATAGTAGCTCTATTCTTGTCGCTGTAATGTCAGAGTTCAAAGTAAAGAGGGTTGTCAGTAGAACCTGGACTGGGGCATTGGCAAACATTGCAGACCCAGATCAGATGCCGCAGAATGTGGCATCTGATCAGGGTCTGCACTGTTTGGTTAAATTACAAGGACGTTAAGGATGCAATGAAACAGTCATAGGTCCCTGCCCAGGACTTATTTCCCAGCCTACACTCGGAGACTTTCAACCCACCAGTGCTGTCAGTACTTTGATTGTTTGATGTGTTTACCCTTAAATTACCAGTTTATCCTTAAATTACCAGTCGCAATTGCAGCAAACAAAATTTGGATTTTTTTAAAAGAAAATAAGGCTTGACATTTCATGTGAATCATCTACTAAGCAGACAATATGCATTGAATATCAAGCTTTGTGTTCTATAAAAAGACAAACCAAAAATCAAAATTTTGTCTGGTGCAGTTGTGAATAGAACTTTAAGAGTTAAAGATGTATGGATGTTATTTTCTGACTCCCTAACAAGGATTCAAACATTGTGGCATCATTTTGTGACCATGACTAATATATTGTGGTCCAGTGACTTTGTTATTCTTTTCATGAATTTTAGTGTTTAGTGAGTCTGCCTTACAAGGAATTCTTGTTCTTTATTGTGCCACGAAAACATTTTTCTTATTTCTCCCAAGAAAACATACTTTTGATTCTCATTGGAAATATATTGGTGAGGTGATGCCAGTGAGTACTGACAAATTGCTTTCACGGAGAAGTAAGAACAATACACAGCTGGGTACCTCTCTTATCTAGCCAGTCTCCGTGGATGTGCATCCGACTGGTGATCAGGAGGTTGCCGGTTCAACTCCAGCAGGGTTGGCAACATTCTTTCTTGGAGATTGATCATTAAATATTTCTATGGTCATTCTCTCCCATCTGCTGATTCAAGAAGGGCAATTGGCTGTTTCTGGCAAAAGAATGTGCGCAAGTATTGGGTTAACCTTAGAGGACCAAGCATTCCTAGGAAAAGTGGTAGGTAAAATGCCCACAATTGACATGACGATATTGGGTTGACTGGGCCATAAAACCTCAACACAAACAAACCTCTCTTATCTAGACATACAAGAGGTAGTATAAGGCTATTTTTCTTATTTCTTCATGAAAATATATGTTGTGGGTACTCATTAGAAGCGCCTCACCTAGGTGCTTCTAATGAGTACCCACAACATATGTTTTTGTGGAGAAATAAGAAAAATATCAATACTTGTTGGTTAAGACAAAGCACCTTGAGCTATACTAGCAAATTTAACTTAATTTTACTAGCACCTTGAGCTATACTACACCTTGAGCTATACTAGCAATCCCAATCCAGATCTCTTTCATATCAATGCATGTACCAAGTTTGATTAAAATCCCTTGACATTTGCTCAAGTCATCGTCCGGAAACGAAAATATGGGCGTGTCTCGGGCAGATAACTCCGTCAAAATTTGACGAAATTTGCCCATTAGCAAATCCAATCCAGATCTTCACAGTATCAATGCACATACCAAGTTTGGTGAAAATCCATTGACGTTTACTCAAGTTATTACCTAGAAATGAAAATATAGGCGTGTCTCGGGCAGATAACTCCGTCAAAATTTTACGAAATTTGCCCATTAGCAATCCCAAACCAGATTTCCACAATATCAATGCACATACCAAATTTGGCGAAAATCCATTGATGTTTACTCAAGTTATCATCCGGAAACGAAGTATAACCGGACATACTACTGACTGACGGAGGGACGGACGGACAGATACACGGACGTCCAACGTGACACCATAATATCCCGCCACTATTGTGTGGCGGGGTTTAAAAATATGGGGAAACGTGAGGACTGTAATTTTTGTTGTGTAAGTTTTAAAACTTAATTCTTATTATGCTATGTAAAAAAAAAAAAAAAAAAAAAAAATCAGCAGATGATATTTTGGAATAGTTTTATTTTTTGTGTCACCTGCGTAGCATGGCAGACGCATAGGGATCATGTTGTCCGTCTGCGGCTTCGTCGTCGTCATACTTTTTGTTTCCGCTCACATTTTTGTTTCCGCTCAGTAACTTGAAAGGGGCAGTGCTTTCATTCAAACTTTGCAGAACGTTACACCACTATAAAATACACGTCAAGTTCTCCGTTGGTAATCATCCGCCATATTTTGACTGTGTTATATCCCTTTTTTCGGCTTAGTTTTTGTTGTTCATTTCCGCTCAATAAATTTTGAAGGGATGCAATGATTTCATTAAAACTTTGCAGAACTTTATATCACAGCAAAATACAGGTCAGGTTCAAAATTGGTAATCATCTGCCAAATTTTGGCTGAGTTACGGGCCTTTTTCGACTTAGTTTTTGTTGGTGTGTTGATATTGGTTTCCGATCAGTAAGTTTTGCAGGGATGCATTGATTTTATTGAAAGTTTGCAGAAGGACATATCATTGTAAATAAAATACAGGTTAAGTTCGATATTAGTAATCATTCGCAAAAAATTTTGGCCAGGTTAAGGCCCTTTTTCGACCTAGTTTTTATTTGTGTGTTGATATTGTTTTCCTCTCAATAATTTTTTTCAGGGATGCACTGGTTTTATTGAAAGCATGCAGAAGGATATGTCATCGTAAAATACAGGTCAGGTTAGATATTAGTAATCATCCGCAAACTTTTGGCCAAGTTATGGTCCTTTTTCGACTTAGTTTTTGTTGTTGGGGTAAAATACAAGCTAAAGATATTGTTTCCCCTCAATAACTTTTGAAGGGATGCATTGATTTCATTCGAAGTTTGCAGAATGGTATATCATTATAGTATAGAGGTCAAGTTTGATTTTGATAATCATCCAAAAATTTCCGGTCGAATTACAGCTCTTTTCTTACTTAAAAAAATTCAGATAAAGTAGTGAGAGGGTTGCCTTTAGGGATAAGAGCCATTATTAGGACAAAAACAGTGTTTTTTTTTTTTTTTTCTTTCTTTATTTTTTTTTTTCGTATTAAATGGTTGGCGCTTTAAGCGGGCGACACATCCGATTCTCGGAATTCTAGTTTTCCCAGAAAATAGGCATTGTGGTTGCGAATGTGTCGTGTATCTTCACGTCACCGGGGCGTCCAACTGAGATTGGCTTATAGTCTGGCAAGGGTAGAGTGGGAATGTTTTTATTTCTTCTGTTTCTTCACTTCCATTCCTGTTCCTCTTTCTTCCCTGTTCCTCTCTTTCATCTTCTCGACTATCTCTTTCATCTCTTTTCTCTGGGAGACGACACAAAATGATCCACAAGGGTTGCTGTTAAACCCCAACTTAATTAATCAATCAATCAACTGACCGTTCATGCAAAAAGTCTTCTTTTGAGAAGATTTTTATGAAATTGTTAATGCCTATTTTCTTGGGGAAAAATAAGAAAGAAAAAAATATCACAGAAGATACAATTTGCATGAAAGGTAGAAGCTTATTTTCTAGGAAAAATAAGAAAAATATCAACAATTTTGTCTTCTGCTGAATTTGCTAAGCGAGTGGTAAAGGTTAAACATATTTGGAGAAAAAGATCACCTAAAATGATCAATATCTCCAAATTTTATTTGTAAATGTCAGAACAAGCACTTGCCATATAGTATACAAAACTGGGTTATTGCTTTGATAGGTGAATATTGTCCCCAAGCTGGGGTATTAAAGTGTTCATAGCTAGCAAGTGTCCTTTGATAATATACAAGTCTAGGGCAATATTCACAAATTGTCAGAATAATATACATTTTATAATATGCATGTAGCTACCCTGTCAGCATTCTACGTAAATCTATATCGGGCCGTCATCGGCCCGTCAGGGTAGCTGACGGGCCGATGACGGCCCGATGTAGATTTACGTAGAATGCTAGCTGGGTACAGCTATTTTACATCTCTTCCAGTTGTTTTTAGCCTTAAATAAGCCTTTTTATTGTATCAACAGTGGTCAGCGATGGATGAATTTTTCAGTACATTACGAAAACACGCTTATTCAGATATATAGAAAATCTCACCTCCAAAAACTGAAAATTTCCAGATAAAAAAACTCTGATAATTCTCATATTTCTGCTCAAAACCGATTGTGGCAAGGCGGTTCTAACGAGTACCCACAATCTATGTTTTTGAGTAGAAATAACAAAAGTAATGTATACCCCTTTAAACCCCAGTTTTTTCTATATAAAAGTGAGGTTTAAAGGGGTCAAAATTATATAAACATGTTTTCGTGATGTTTAGATGACAGCCATATGGCTGTTATAACTAGCAAACCGGAACAAATTTCATTTATGCAAATCTAAACATTAATAAGAATGTATATGTAAAGTTTCTTGAAAATTCTCCTAATAATTCGGAGGAAATTCGACAACGAAAAAATTCCAATATGGCAGTAGGTGGCCATAATGATGTATGGACGAACCTGTGTTCGTTTTGACGAGGCTTTGGGTAAACATCCCAGGCAAGTTTCGAGAAAATCTACCAAGTATTTTCGGAAGAGATACTATATCGAACATAATATTTACAGACTGAAGGACGGGTGGACCGATGCTTGAGGGCTCCCTCTTATGGGAATCTACTCGTCCGTGGAATCTACTGGGTGGTAGTACACTAAGGTAGTACAGTAGAGCTACCGTCCAGTAGAATCTAAATAATGTACAATCAAAACTGTCTTAAAGACAACCCGTATTAAGCAGTCATATGTATTTTATGGTCAGTTTTCATGTCCCATAAAAGGAAACTAAGTGAGTACTCGTATACCTGTATTAAACAAGCACCTGACTTAACCCTTGTCAAGCTGAATAAATTAAGATGTCATGCCCACTTCTAATTTCCAGCCAATCATATTACTTGATCCGGATTTTTGATAGAAATTCACATATTTAATGACAAACAGTGCAGATCGAGATCAGTTGGCTTCTTCAGAAGCCAACTGATCTGGATCTACACTGTTTGCTAAGACAGTGCATGGCATGTTTAGCAAGAGGGGTTAACTATTTAGCTTTCTTTTACGTACTTGTCTAACATAGGTTTGAAGATTTTAAATCGTGTGGCTTCTAAATAGTGAAGCAAGCACACCATGTTAACTAGAACTACACTATATTAATTATCACCCAGGGAAAACCGATCGGAGGTTGCAAGATTTCGGAGGTAAACAAATGACGTCATCCAGTGACAGGGTATGTATTTATCCATTTTTTTTTTTAGCTTATATCTTATTCATTTGATAAAAAAGCTGAGTTGCTCGTTCTGGAGACATAATAATGAATATGTTAAAGCAAATATTTCCTTTCTCAGCTACTTTGTGGAGGTGAAAACGGCATTTGAACCAAGATGATCTATTTTTCATCTCAGTTTTTGCCTTTTCGACGGCTACCAGCCCGATCATGGTAAATGACATGTTGGTTTATTATTGCCCAAGGATGGACTTATCTTCTCTTCGATTGTCTTCATAGTTGTTTCAGTTTATCAACAAAAAATAACGCCCCCGGATGAAGTTTAAAGCAAGTACTAGCGAAATTTTGGATAACGGAATATTCGGAGGTACATTGACACATGATGCTGTAGATCTCGGAGGGACTATTGCTGGATTTCGGAGGCACTGAAAATTGACGGAGTGAGTTCTGTCTAAACAACAATATAAATTAAAACCTGCTCGCACAATATAGCGCTAAGCCTGTGTGCAAATACTAGTGTCTCTTTTTGTAGCAATTTTAATAGGGTTTGGTTGGTTTGAAGGAGAGTTTAATGTAATAATATTACTAGAACCAATGTCATTACGTTTAAGAGCTTCTATGCAATAAAACAGCTTTTCGCTGCAAAATTGATGTTCTGTATGTTAAACGTGATACCTAAGTTTCGATTGAAATGTTGATTTTGGAAACTCTAAGAACCGCAGCGCCGATGCGGTGCCAACGAGTGCCATCAGATCAGAAATAATAAACGTAACGTTACCACTGTGAATCTGTGATATATCAATTATTCATAGCCATATCCCAACTCGGCACAATATTAACCAATATCAGTACAAAAGATCTATAATAAAGTTAACAACAGGTGCTTATTCGTCCATCGGGCTGACATTTGTATATCTAATTACAAGAATCTAACTATTTTCTTATACTGAGTCGTTCATATTTGACCATTACCTGTGTTAGGTGGGTCGCTTAATTTAGAATTTAGCAACAATAATAATAATAATAATATAATAATAATAATCACACGATGAGCCTGGTAAATAGTTCTTTTAAAATCTGTGGAATCCAGTTAAACATTCAAAACAAGAAGAAAACACCCATATGTCAGTCATCTTGAAATCTTATAATGCCCTTAACTCCCATCATTTTGACGGAATTTGATCAAATGTGCATCGAAATCCAAATGTTACAATGTATAGTTTAGAACTATACTGTTCTTTGCTTGTATTCTCCTTGCGCGTACAACCGAAAGTCCACATCAAAGAATCTTAATTGTATTTTTTTTTTATTTATGTAACGCTCCTGATTTTAAATGCTTATCGGCAAACTATCTTATAAGAATTCCCCATGTGGTGTTACTTAACAATGTTGTCTACAAATCTTTATGGACAGTCCGCATATCTAGGTTTTTAAGCAGCGGCCAGAAAAATTACACATTCCCCTGTAATCCCATTTTCCTAATATAAGTGAGATTTACAAGGGGTCTTCATCGCATATATTTGCTAGCGTGATATGATAATTATATGAGTTGTATCGAGTTGTATCGAGGAGACCTTTGTCATTTTTATTTGCTATCAATAGAAAACATTACAGATTTTGTAACGTGTTCTTCCATACGCGCTGTGCGTGCGTGCGTGCGTGTGTGTGTGTGTGTGTGTGATTGGGGATGGGGGTGGACAAATTCATTTCAAAATCAAGCAGATGGGGTGGGGGTGGAGTTGGCGAACGTAGCCACCATTGTGGACAAAATATTTAAAAAATCAAGCAGATTTTAATCGAAAACACAGGTTACACCCCTAATTTTCTCCTCTAAATCGATATTTTCTTAGCATTTGCACGCCTCCATCGGTCACACCATCCCCATTTCAAAACCCCTGGGCCTGGGTTTTTAAGCCTAAATTAAATGTAAGTGAAAAATCCATGGAATGTCTGACCGACCAAACGATGAAACGAGACCTGTACCCCTTTCGGGCCAATTATTTTAAAAATCATGCAGGTTTGGCCATAAAAATCACTTTACATTCCTTAATTTTGCATCCCCCATCGGGACTTTGTTGGCATCTATGTCCCTTTTAAGAATAGCCAAGAATTCTTCCATTTCAAAAGTCTGTGTATAGGCCTGGAAACACCAAAGGCACAGAACGTTGTGATGAACAAATATGAAAACACGCAGAATGAAATTTTCATGTCTTAAAAAATATTTCTAGTCCTGCAATCCCCACTTTTTCTATGTGAAGTCGTGTTTGTTACCAGGATTTTCATCACGAAGGCTAGTTATCTTGATGTTTTATCTTGATAAGTCTATGGCACATTTTTTCATTTATTCTTTGCCAGAGCTGCATAAACGCTTTGTTCGCTTGCTACATGCCACTCCTGACGATTCAGGTAATCGTCTTCAACATATTAAACCAGGCAAGATCACGTTTCAGAAAAGATGTAGCAGTTTTAAGAAGAACACAAAATTTCCTTACCTCCGATATCCCGTTAACTAATATAAATCTGTCCTCCGACATCCCTGCATCATACCTCCGACATCCTGTTACCAATAAATATGACAACAACCCTAAAGAAATCTAAAATATCTGCCACTTTAATAATTTTTTTCACATCTGCTATTTCTTGTATAATTTATAGAAAGGTTCTAGATTATACAAACATATATACTCAATGAAAAAGCTTTACAGGATAAAAGCTATAAACAATTGAAAATAGAATTTGGGTGAAAAATAATGAAATTTCCTTTTCAAACGTGATTTTGAATAAATAGGAGGATACTTTATATTGAAATGCCATTTTCATATATTAAACTATTCAACTGAGAAAATAAAGGTTACGTTGCTTATCCTCAAGAGCACTTTTTTTGTCATTAAAAGAGGATAAGTACATACACTGTCGCTGGATGACATCATTTGTTTACCTCCGAAATCTCGCAACCTCCGATATCCCGATATCGGGTTTCCATGGGTGATTATGGTGAATTGCCAGAGGATGACAAGTGCGGTTTGAAAAACAAAACAAAACAAATAATAAAACAAAAAACAACAACAACAACAACAACAACACCCTACCCCACCCCCCCCCCCACCAACATACACACCAAAAAACCTAGAAAAAAACAAGAACAAAAGAAAAAAACAAACAAATAAAAAAACAAAAAACAACAACAACAACAAAACAACAACAACAACAACAAAAAAACAAACAAACAAAACAAACAAACAAACAAAAAAAAAAAAAAAAAAAAAAAAAAAAAACACAACAAAAAAAAACAACAACAAACAAACAAATAAAAAAAACAACAAACAACGACAAAACAAAAAGAAAAAATACAAAGAAAACAACAATAACAAAAAAAAAAAAAAAAAAAAAAAAAAGTTTAGCATGTACAGATAAAAATATGTCAGCGATCGAAGAGACATATCAGATTACCTAGTACAGCCATATACAAACACGTCATGGACGAGATAATCAGCATATCTTAACCCGTTGAGTTATCGGAGAAAGTACAATGACACTGACTTAAAAGTTTCAAGCAATCGTAAAGATATGCATGTTTCGGGTGAATGTTTCCTGTTCATAAACTCGAGGTGTATTGACTAAGATACTACATACATGTATCATAATAATGAATTTTCCTTTTACACTCTGCTGAATGCTTTTTTAACGTTTTCAAATGCCATCAATAAGTTTTGCGATGTTACGTCACCTACGCTCGTCGCACGGTGTGATTTCGTTCCACACGAAATATTTCCTTAACCCATTGTAGTCTGGAGATCCCTAAAAGGGTAACTGGCAAACAGTGCAGACCCAGATCAGACGCCACAGAATGCGGCGTCTAATCAGGGTCTCCACTGTTTGCAAATAGTTTAGCCATTTGTCTATAGGAATATCTAAATTTCTTAACCGGGCGTATCAAAATTGAAATTGGACTCTTCCAATAGCCCTATCAGTCTACAATGGGTTTATACAGGAGGAAATATTTCCTGCAAGGAATTCTGAATTATGTTAGAGTGAGCAAGACTACCTGCATGTTAACCCATATAAGCCTAGCGTCCCATAAAAGTGACATTGGCAAGCAGTGTGGACCCAGATCAGACGCCGCAACATGCGGCGTCTGATCTGGGTCTACACTGTTTGCATTAAGTTCATATACTTCCACAAAACTTGACAATAATAAAAAAAACTAACCGGACACCCTTTATATAGAAAATGAACCTGTCTTAAGAGTTAAATTAGAAGAATCCACTCAGCATAATTGGGTTAAGTGAGAAGACACCGTGCGTTTAAATTAAATAATCAAAAATGAATTTCCAAGTTCTTAGGCAAAACAGTTTTAACTCATCGTCAGTGTCAATTTTGAAGTTTTCTTTCTTCCTTTGTTGCCCTCTGTTTTTTTTTCCTCTTATTTTTTCACTCTGTAAGCGACTTTGTGCGACAAGAGACCATATCCAATCTTGTGTGTTGGATCAATGATGTACATATTGTTAACCATTCTCATGCTGAATAAATTAAGATGCCACGCCCACTTCTAATTTCCAGCCAATCGGATTACACGATCCGCGTTTTTGTTAGAAATTCGCATATTTAATGACAAACAGTGCAGATCAGATCAGTTGGCTTCTTCAGACTGATCTGGATCTACACCGTTTACTAAGTCAGGGCATGACGTGTTTAGCAAGAAGAGGGTTAAATTTGCTAAACTGTATGTTGAGTATCCGAATTTGAAACCGCTTTAAAACGTGTGTACAAAAGAGGAAAAATAACGTAAAATACATGAAAGATTTCATAGAAAAAGATCATAAAAACAACAACAAGTTTTCTTTGGAAAATCATTAAATATGAAAATACTCCTTCGACAGCCATTTCCACTGCAACTACTAAAATTCATAATGAGATTAAAAAGTGAATTTATGATAATAATAATAATAATAATAATTAATAATAATAAAACATAAGAAAGACAAAAAAGAAAATAATAATAATAATAAAAATAATATATATAAAAAAAGATAAAAAAAATCAAATTGGTTTCCTCCCCAATACCAGTAACGTTTATTTGTTTATGGTACGAGCTGACAATTTATCCTACTGATAGTGGACTTAATTATCACAAACTGATAACGGCTGAACTAGGACTATCAGATTTAAGTGTATTTGTCGTTTAGAGAGTAAGTTTAAGTGTGCAATTTATATGGCAATATTGAACACATATAATCTACTAGGAAGTGTTCTTAAATGAGAAGGCTCCAAATTCTGTGATAAAAAAGAAACAGAACTACATGTAGAACATATTGTGTACCTTTGATTAATAAAATGTGGCCAATATTCAGCTGAACAGTGATATTTTGTATAGTGGGTACATAAAATGTAATCAATATTTCACTGAAAAGTGCAGACTTAGGTTAGTAGCATTAAATTGCAAGGTGAATCTATTTCAGTTAAAGGACAGTTAACTCTGAAAACAAAAAACGCAAATAAAACTGTTCTTTGACCAAACTTGGTAACGTGCCGTATTGAAGTTTGTGATAGAACGTATGAACAGAAGATTTCAAGATGAAATTCAAATTTGCCATCATTTGGTTTGTTGTACAGATATCAGAAACAATGGGATTAAACACGTGTAAGTATCGTTTCCACCAATATTTTTATCAAATAAACCATACCACATTGTGTTTTGAGTTGGAGTTTTACGGCCCAGTCTACACTTTTGAGGTCATGTCGAACCGGTCATTTATCCTGCTTGTACTTTTCCTGAGCAGACTAAGTCCTCCAAGCGTTTACATTAACACGTATATATATCACCATCAAAACCTGAATATTTTCAGATAAAAATCTGATATTTTTATATTTCTGCTTAAAACATAGATTGTGTGTACTCGTTAGAACCGCCTCGCCGAGGTGGTTCTAACGAGTACCCACAATCTATGTTTTTGAGCAGAAAAAAGAAAAAAAAATATTGTATACCCCTGTATAAAAGTGGGGTTTAAGGGGGTCAAAACTATGCAGGTATGTTTTCGTGATGTTCAGTGTTTGTGCATATGTTTTCTCCAGTAACTGACAACTGCCTTTTTTGAATCAGCGGAAGGGCGGAATGACTCTAGAAATGATTTTATAATCGATTAAGCTCTTCGAAGGGTATGTGTCCTAGCTGGAACTCGAAATTGCGACCGGCGGGTTTGTATTCAGACTCCCACCCACTGATTTATGGAGTCCGACTCAAAAAAAAAAAAAAAAAAAGGGACAAATACCATTCACTGTCAACCAATTTTCTTTTACATGTGAGAAATGTTTGAGACTTCTATGATGGCAAAGACCAGTGTAAGTGTAGATATGTTATGACTTCTTGTTTGGCCATTCAGCAGGCAAATCCTCCTTCTGAAAAGGCATCTATTCTAAAAGGCATTTGCTCCCATGCTTTCCCATTAGAGTAAACCACTTTTTAGAAGATAGACAAAATTTTAAAAACGTCACCCCTACCCCTCTCCCATTGAAAGTGCATCAATTCCTTTAAAGGTACAGTGGCGTAATGCACCAGTCAACTAAGTAAGAAACTAAGGCCCCTACGAGGCCGGGTAAAGCGGGACATACCGAGGCTTAAGTGCCGTAATTTAACCTCCCATGAGTCATTACGAAAACATGCCTATTCTAATATACTGAAAATTTTACCACCAAAAAATTATAATTTTCAGCTAAAAAAATTCTGATATTTTTCATAATTCTGCTCAAAACATAGATTGTGGGTACTCGTTAGAACCGTCTCGCGAGGCGGTTCTAACGAGTACCCACAATCTATGTTTTTGAGCCGAAATAAGAAAACGAATGTCTACCTCTGTAAACCCCAGTTTTACTATATAAAAGTGGACTTTAAGGGAGTCAAAGTTGTATTGGTATGTTTTCGTGATGCCTGGCAATTCCGTAGATGTGCTGGGGTATTAATTTCCCGAGAAAATGATTTGCATGCATAATTTAGAACCACTTCAACCTCAAACTTTATTTAGTTTTCTAATAACCTGGCTCACACTGTCAATGATAGTTTACCTTTGAATTTAGCCGTACCGAGTTAACTAGAACTTTTACCATGAAAAAGATACAGATTGATTTTTGCAGCAGAAAGCAGACTGTTCAAGGAAACAAAAACTGGCCCCGGGGCGGAGGGGCTTTTAGCGGGGATTTTACCATACATTTGTCCCCGCAGTGCAGGGCGTTTAGCAGTGCTTTAAAAACTGAAAAATTAAAAGCCCAAGTATTCCCCGGTCCCATAGGGGCCGGGACCACAAATGACTGGTGCATAATGGAAGCTGCGAAAATAAAGTGCTGCGATCTCCTGAGCTTTGGCAAAGCGTGTTAAGTTTCTTTCCATCAAAATGTTGGTATAAAGTGTCAGGGGCCATAACTCAAGTCAGAATCAAGTATAAGTGCCATTTTTGCGGTGAAACTGTATGCAGTTGGTATTATAGAAGATTTCTAGGAATAGCAAAGACGTATAAAATTACAAGATTCGCAACTAAACGAAATCCCGCAATATCTCGTGCGTCCCTGTGTTAAGAGTCCTACGGTCGCGAGAGCCGCGCGAGACTTTCGTTACCAAGACAACACAGGTACGCTATCGCCGGTATTACTCGAAAGAGCGAACAACCACGACCGTAATTCTTGATTGTTTTCTCTCACAGCATTAATAAACATTACCTTTTTTTTCTTGATTGTTTTCTCTCACAGCACAAATAAACATAATCTTTCTTTTTTTTTTTTAAAGGCGTCATTCATATTATTTAATTGATAAAAAGGAGAAATGAATTTGTAAACGTCGGCGATTTTCAAGAGGCGAAAGATATCGAAGATTCACAGCTGCCGGTAAAAATCTGTCAGGTGTTTTCATTTCGATTATTTTCTGTCCCGATCAGCATCAGAATCTCAATGATACTTGATTTTTTTTAATTTATTCATTCGGGGTTTTACGTTTCTTTCAAGATTATTTCACTTATATCGAGGCGACCATTAATCAGATGCGGGTCTGACAGTGTTTTTGGAGTTACAAAACTGGCAATGCCCTACAACTGTGTTCCATAACAAATAATGGGTAGGGTGAATGAAATAAACATTTTCACCTGTTCTATGATGATTTAAGACCTGAAATGCTGGCCAACACAGGATAAGATATAATTTTAACTAATAATAATAATATCTGACATAAAAATCAGAAAACTGAAAAGTTTTATGTGTTACAAAATGGGCAATGCCCCGTCAACTATTCCATAACAAACAATGGGAGGGCGTTTGGAATAAACATATAAACTCATAAATATTACATATTTTAGGATGATACAGGGCTTGAAATGCGGGCCAACACAGGTTCAGGTATAACTGTAACTAACAGTAATAATATCTGACAGAAAATTTAGAAAACTGAAATGTTTTTTGCGTTACAAAATGGGTAATGCCTTGGCAATAACCAATGGTTCCAGTGCATATAACGGGTGGGGGTATATGAAATACAACACACGTTTAATGCATGGTTTGGCCGATTTAGCACTTTAAAATGCTGGCCAACACAGAATCAGATATAATTTAAACTAAAAATTATAGTGTCAGACAGAAAACGCAGAAAACTGAAATGTTTTTCGTGCTACAAAAGGGCAATGATTTGGAAAACTCGCATCAGTCTTTCATCACTCAATGTGTACAGCACTGTTCAACGACGGTCTTCTTTCTCAGTTGGTTCGGCAGATGTGCAAAAATAACTGGGTAGTTAGTAAACTTGAGACATTCAAGGACCTATTTCGTTCCCTTAAATTCGCTACATAAAGTAAGAAGTTATATAAAACTTACTTGAAATCTGCTAAAAATTCATGCTCCAGTCTACATGATGAAACCCGTTTTTGTTGGTAAAACGATGTTGTTTTGACTAATTCATGACATAAACGGACACAGTTGATTAAATAAAATCTATTGAAGGCAACAGTTTTTAACAGTAACGATCATACGATAGTATTTCATCAACAAATATTTCTTGGCGAAGAAAAAAACAAGATGGCGGCAAGTGACGCTATCGGTTCTCGAACGTCTCTCGCGGTTTCTCGGGGTATCACGAGGTGTGTTGGTTCTTTCTATTACGCGGAGAACAAGTTGCAAATCCTTGTATTATTTACGTCCTTGGGAATAGATACAAACACAGATCATAGCGTTCCAATGACCTTAAGGGCGAGTAAACAAAGCATGATAGATACTAGACAAGCCGGAAAATGCACAATGAATTTTGGTTGAATTGGATGATATAAAGTAGTTATCGCATTAACACTAGTCCTACTGAACCCAGATTTACCCTGTCTTTACAAACAGTGTAGATCAAGATCAGTTGGCTTCTGAAGAAGCCAGCTGATCTGGATCTGCACTGCCATTGTGTATGTGAATTTATATTAACAATGCGGACCAAGTTATCTGATTGGCTGAAAATTAGAAGTGGGCGTGGCATCTTAATTTATTCAGCATGGCAATGGTTAACGTTTATCGGGGATAGCCTTATCAGAATTTATGCATATGTGCCGTTGGTGAAATTAACTACGATATTTGTTGTTGTTGTGCGGAGTTTTAACACTATCAGGCTCTTGAAGCACATAGAGGCGGCGGCCATTGTACTACTTAAATACGTTTTACAGTCTTGTTTTCATCGATCACCCATGTGCCGTTGGCGTCGCTGTCTGTCAAACAAGCGCCTTCCTATACTCAACACGGAACGTCAAGTATGCACTTAGTGTACTAATGGTCTGAAGATTTTCCCGCCCCGAGCGGTATTCGAACCCATGACATCTCGCTTGCAAGTCAAGAGAATTAACCAACCAGCCCACAAAATCTTTTATGACTTTTTGTGCGCTTTCCTGTACACCAATACCGTTCTGGAAAGGCGTCAACTCTAAAAGGAAGTAACTGAATAAATTCTTTCCTTTAAGAGTAGACCTTTTTTCAGAAGGGAGCAAACTAATTTTGACAATTATCTCCCTTGAAAGTGTATTGATTCCCCTTAAATCAGTTTCACGTTGTCCTACCGAGTAAAACGAGCGCGGTTGGGTAAGACAGAATAGGTTGTAAAATAATGATGGATAAAAAGCGCCTATTATATATACCGAACTTTCCACTTTTAACCTTTTGGTGTAAACCCTTCTCATGCTGAATAAATTAAGATGCCACACCTACTTCTAATTTCCAGCCAATCAGATTACCTGATCCGGGCTTTTGATATAAATTCACATATCTAATGACAAACAGTGCAGAGCTAGATCAGTTGGCACACTGATCTGAATCTACACAGTTTGCTAAGACAGGGCATGACGTGTTTAGCAAGAGAAGGGTTAAACATATTTTATATTCATACTTTGATCTATTAATAGGCATTATTACAAAGCAGGAACAAGACCAGAATGAAACCATATACTTATATAATCTTCTCGTTAACAATGCTATCTTGTGTGGATAAATGGCGAAAGTCATGCCACTTTAGATATAACGCAAGTGAGAAAACGGGCCTTCTGACATGCACCCAACGGGGAGAATCAAATCAGCCTGCACATCCGCTCAGACTGAACAGAATCTTCGTTATCTGCATGAAGAAACTGATTTTTGGCCAATCAAAATAAGCCAAGTGATGATTCTGATCAGACTGCACGAATGCGCAGGCTGATATGAATCCTCGATGGACGCATATGTCCGTAGGTACTTTTTTTCTGACGATGCGGTTCATTCATTCATTCATTCATTCATTCTAAAAAATCAAATCGAATGATTGTGCTCCTAGGCGTAGACAACATACGGTTTGGGTGGGACACGGAAGTGAATCAACCGTTTATCCACAATGCACCATTGCACAATGCACCATTGACCTTAAGCGTGTTGTCTGCAAGTAAATAGCATTGAATAGAACAGAATATAATAATATTTATTGGAACACCTACACATACAGAAGGTGTTCTCCATTCGCAAGCAACTTTTTTTGGCACACGGCACTTATGTAGATATTCTAAAAGGTGACCATTGCAGCACTATATCAGAGGCTATGGGGTGTGCATTAATCTTGACATAGTTTCACTTTCATTACGAAAACATGCCTATTCAAATATACTGAAAATTTTATCATCAGAAAATGAAAATTTTCAGAATAAAAAATACTGATATTTTTCAGGATTCTGCTCAAAACATAGATTGTGACTACTCGTTAGAACCGCCTCGACGAGGCGGTTCTAACGAGTACCACAATCTATGTTTTGAGCAGAAATAAGAAAAATAATGAATACCCCTGTAAACCCCAGTTTTACTATATAAAAGTGGGGTTAAAGGGGGTTAAAAAATATATAGGCATGTTTTCGCAATGAAAGTAAGTGGATGCATTGGTGCTGCTAAGCGTAGTTAATAGCATTCCAAGGACAGCGTGATAAGAATTTGATATGTTACAAAGAAAAAGCAAAACCAACGTGACTACATCATTTAGTCCTCTCGAATTCACCTTTCACATTATGCAATTTAGCCAGTTTACATCACGAAAACATGCCTATATAATTTTGACCCCCTTAAACCCCACTTTTATATAGTAAAACTGGGGTTTTCAGGGGTATACATTATTTTTCTTATTTCAGCCAAAAACATAGATTGTGGGTACTCGTTAGAACCGCCTCGGCGAGGCGGTTCTAACGAGTGCCCACAATCTATGTTTTGATCAGAGATATGTTAAATATAAGAATTTTTTATCTGAAAATTTTCATTTTTTGGTGGTAAAATTTTCAGTATATTTGAATAGGCATGTTTTCGTAATGAGCCACGTGAAGAGCACAAGACTATTCCTTATTAAAGTCAGCTTTAACATTTGTCGTGTGCGAAGCTTAGACTTTTTGTGAAAGCTTATACTTGTATCGTACATAGTATTGGGTACACCATACAAAGGGGATGGGTATATAAAGATTATTTTTAATGGCATAACATTAGTAAATAGGACAAAAAATGTAGACAGCATTTACCAAAGCTAGGACAGTGATTTGGACGAATGCAAAAGTATTACTCGTAATTGTATGCCTGTCTAAGTATGCCAAAGGCAATCGCACTTGAAGCTAGTGGTAGAAGTTAGGTTTAGGAGTTTTTGTCTAGGGCATAGCTGGGTAGATACCTAAAGTGCTGTTTGGGACGCAGTGGGTCGTTGTTTGGATGAAAACGACAGTGTTTCCAGAACGAAAACAGGTTATAAAACTTGCTCTTACGTGTAGAACTTATGATTTAGGTTAGGACATATCTAGACAGATAACCTTGGGGTGGGACGCAGGGGATACCAATTGCAAAGACTGTGGAAGAGTTCGCGGGTGGCAGGTAGGCTTGCTAATAGGGGTATGGATTGGGTTAGGTTTAGGTTTAGGGGTTAGGATTATGGTTGGGTCTTAGCTGAGCAAATAAGCATGATCTTAGGGAGTGTTGTAGAGTTGCCTGCCTGAAATAGTGCGAAATTGTTTTCGGTAGGAAGACAGACGATTTTGTTGGAAGGATAGGGCTGGGTTAGGTTTAAGGTTAGTAGTTAAAGTTGGGTTAAGACATAGCTGGACAGATACGCGTGATCTTAAGTGGGACATAGGGCCCGAACGACTGCGAAAGGATATGCCAAAGGCAGGCAATCTTGTTCTTAGGGATAGGACGGGGTTAGGGTGAGTGGTAATAGTCTTGAAAAGGGACACAGGGGATACTGACCTGAAGGACTGCGAAAGAGTGAGCGGAGAATTGACGTTAGGGTAAGGCTTATATAGTCGACTCTCGTTATCTCGTATTCCAAGGGACTCTTTAAAATACTACAAGATATCCGTACTTCGACATATCAGATTTGCAGACTTGAGGAAAAAATAAATCGAACAACCGCATTTAACAAATGTATATGTAATTGGACTCTTGAAGTTAGAGATACGTTCAAAATATTGTGGAAAAGAGGAAAAAAATGCTCCTTAGGAGCAATTTCTCCCCTTTTCCACAATATTTTATTACCTGTTATTAGATTTTCATATTTAGACAGGGACCAGATTTTCACTTCGAGATAAGCGGTTATTCGAGATAAGCGAGGTCGAGATAACGAGAGTCAACTGTATTTGAATTAGGCATTTGGTGTAGAGATGCAGAGGATTCTGATCTGAAGGGTCACGAAAGTGTTTGCGAAAGGCACACAGGCTTGCTACTTGGGGTAGGGGTAGGACTCGGGGCTAAGGATAATAACATTACGAAAACACGCCTATTCAAATATATTGAAAATTTCACCTCCAAAGACGAAAATTTACAGATAAAAATTCTGATATTTTTCATATTTCTGCTCAAAACATAGATTGTGGGTACTCGTTAGAACCGCCTCGACGAGACGGTTCTAACGAGTACCCACATTCTATGTTTTAAGCAGAAATATGAAAAATAATGTATACCGCTGTAAACCCCAGTTTTACTGTATAAAAGTGGGGTTTAAGGGGGTCAAAATTATATAGGTATGTTTTCGTGATGTCAGCCATTACTGCAAACTTTGTGAAATGTGGAGAAGGCTACAAACATTGCGAATATTCTAAAAACATTTACGACTGTGAGGAAACATGTTATTCCATCACAAAACATATAAAATAAGGTCAAGGACGTATTGTCAAACACGAAATTAAATGACACGAAAACTGTTAAATTTTCCCCTGAAAATCATCTATTTTATTTTGCGGATAACTTGAATTCTGTTTGCGAAAATTGCAAACGATTTATATAATAGTAATGCATACAAGATGCTGCAGGGGAAAGGTAAGTCAAAAAATCGAGAATTTCAATAATTAGCCTAAAAGAAGTAAAAGTATGAGAAAAAAAAAAATAAATAAAATTATCCAAGAATTTACCTCAGAAAACGCCTGTTTTATTTTGCGAATTACTCCATTTCTACTAATGCAAGACGTAAGTTCTTTCCATCAACGTAAACTGTAACCTCTTTTTGAGAGAAAAGGTTTCTCAAAACTCATGAAATCGAAGTCTTTCATTCCAAAAACACTTTGTTAAAGTTTATATGTCAATATTAATTTTCTGCATGTACAAAACACTTATTGGATACAATCATGAAGAAATGCAATCTTTGTTCAAAAGTGTTCCTCTTTGACATTCAGGGCCCAGTTGTTCAAAGCGTCGTTAGCTTAACGAACTCGTTAAGGGTCATTTCATTAACTGTTTAAGCCGATTCAATATACAATATTCTGATATTTTTTGCTGAAAAAATGTGAGTAGCTTTTGCAGTGCAAAAGCATCACATTTTTTCAGCAAAAAATTTCAGCATATTGGCGTATCACTCGATGTAAATTTTAACGAATCGTTAACTAACGACATCCTTAGCTTTGAACAACTGGGCCCAGGTTTCCTTTGATAATTGCACTCGTTTGCTCATCACACATACAGCTGCTGACGTATAGCATTATTCGCTCAAATGAGGCGTTTAGCAATGTTTATACATGTATGTCAGTTAATTATTCACTTATTAAGAAAGATTTCCAAACATGTTGAAATATGTGACACAGACATTTTATTTTGTTTCCGACTGTTATACCCATTGAAAACGTGTCTCCAAGTGCACTTAGAAAACAACAACTTGGGGCGGATATAACATGCACAGTTATTGAGTGCTGCCTGTTAATGAGCAGGGTCATCTAGTTTCATGCAAGCTTACCAAGTCGCACTGAATAATGCTTTAAATCTCAAAGCTTTATTTACATTCAAAGAATGACAAATAATTTCGCCCACTAACGGAACAGCACAAGCTTCTGACACTAGAAAAATGACCATTGGCTTTTGTACAGCTAGATCCGTGATTGTCAGTCATAAAATAAACAGTAAAAATGTGGCCAGACCCCCCCCCCCCCCCTTAATGGTAGAAGTAAGAATTAGCGATTGTGCAGAGTTAGGCAGATACACACAGTAGTGGGACAGAACCCAAAGAATGTAGGGTTACTCTGCTTTTGAAATCAGTCAGAAATTAAAGTCGTTTTGCATGACACTTTAATCAGAAGAAGTAAATTAGCAAACTTTTGTCATGATTCAAAGCGAAACCATTTGTCTTAACTAACTATGCACCAAAAGTTTTATTCTATCCATTGTTTACAAATCGAATGTTTCCATTTTCCCATTATAAAAATGGCTGCAAATTATGCAAAATTCGATAGGGTAGGTCGATTGGAAACAGATTTCCAACAAGTTCCACTTATTACAAAGATCAGACCAATTTTTGTCCAGAAGATTAATTTTAGAGTAAATATTTGAAAACAAAGCACAGAAACAGAAAAGACAAATATTTTGTGACAAGAAATTGTCACTCACCGGCAAATAATGTTTTGCATTTAGAATAAAATTCCAAGCAAACATGTCTTTCCAAATGATGCCAAAAGCACACCCAGTGGCACACAACGTTAAAATGACGTCGTATCAACGTCGATGCGACGAGATCACGTCGCATCGACGTTGATTCGACGTCATTTTGATGTTATGTGCCTGCTGGGCAGTAGGTTAGGGTTAGCTTCAGAATATAGCTGGGCAGATACACATAGTCTTAAGGTGGGACGCAGGATATTCTGGTCTGAAGATGCAAAAGAGTTTGTGGCAGGTCTTCTGATTAGGAACGGACATAGGGTCGGAATAGACTGGCTCCAGTCTCCACTGACTAAATATTTATTCTTATAATCCTGTTTGATAATCCACTGAAATACATCCAAAGTAATATCAAGACTGGTCACTAGTCTAGTGACCAGACTTTGTAGTCATAATATCATTTTGTTTTATTTTAGTGGATTATCAAACAGGATTACAAAATTAAATAGTAAGTCACAGGGGACTGGAGCCAGGCTAAGGGTCAGGACTGAGGTCAGGCGTTAGGATTAGGGTTAGTAGTTAGGTTTAGGTTTAGGTAAAGGGTTAAGCTTTAGGGTTATGGGTTAAGTTAGGATCAGGGTTTAGTTTTGGCAGATAAGCAGTCTTATGTATTTATTTATTTATTTGTTTATTTTTGTAGATTACATGGACGTTAACTGTGGAAGAAAGCTCAACACGGCGAGCAGCGGAATCAGCGCTTTCAAGGTGTCGTTGACTGAGAGTAGCCAATACAGGTTGAACAGCTTTTTATATGCTATGTACCCATTAATGCTATCATTTTAATATAGCTTTGAAATTACAGTCAAACTTCAATGGCTCGAACATTTTTGAAATTATGGAAGTTGTTCGAGGAATGGATAGCTCGGGCCACTGAGGGTTAATCATGGCGCTAGGTCAGGAAACAAACGTCGATAATTTAGGGAAATACTTTCAATCTTGTACACAAAAATGGTATGTTGAGTTGTACACAAAAATGGTATGTTGAGTTTACTCATTAGAATCGCCTCAGTGAGGCGATTCTAATGAGTACACACAACATACAATTTCATGTAAAAATAAGAAAATTTCTCTAAATATTTGTTTTCTTGAACGATCGGAAGAATTTCGTAGGGACTAAAAACCGAGTTCGAATTAGCCATGGAAAACGAGCCATCGGTGTTCGAGCTATTTTGAGCCCGGAGAAATAAGGCACAGAGCAAAACATGACATTGCATATGTCTCGTGGATGCCCCCAGATCTCGAGATAACACTGGACACAAGCATCTACTATGATCATGTGATCTGGAAATATCTATTCGACATGATGAGGAACGTCAAATGAAATACTGTGGTATAATGTGTATTATTATATATGTTATAAATAAACTGTTTTTCATTGGCTCAGAGCAGCTCAGTCAATAGATCGTGAAATACACTGGCTTGCGCGCGCCTTCCAGTGTATATTAGTTTCTAAACTTTGATTAGACAACAACTTTTAGTGACGTCGCCAACAGTGATTCCGCAGTCTTTGCGCGCTTTTTATATTAAATGGATCTGGTACTGACTGTTATTGACACAGTTGCCAATGCAAAACGACAAACTATATAATAAAACAATTGTTGAGCATTGAGATATTATCTACCACTGAATACCAATATTGACCTCGGCTATCGCCTCGGTCAATATTGGTATTCGCTGGTGGATATCATGTCATAGCCAATACCTCAGTAGTAATAATTGTATAATAAATGTGTAACATATTGCTATTTTAGTGCCTAAAACTGCTTGATCGTAGCAAACAGTGAAAGTGATGATCGTGCTTCATCTCATCTGTGTCTACAATCATTGCCCGGGCAGGCCTTTCCAAAACACAAAATTTAAGTTTCATTTATCCTTGTATTTTCAAGTAAGCAGCCCTATATCTTTTTAGAATGCATTCACCTGTCAAATGGAGATATTCTAGGCGAAGAAAGGAATGTTGTACGGAAAGTAAACAGAAGTATACTATATAAAACATTCCCCTAAAAAGATAAAGGTATACCGATAAAACTTTGTGACGTCTGCAAGTTATATACCCGACTAATTCATGCATATAGTTATTTATTAACCTTAAGGTCATTTCATATATCTCTAAGGGCGATCACTCAGACTAAAAAGGCTTTTGTCTCAATCTGTTACCCATCATTAAATATTACACTTTCATATAACGTCTATGATGCCATGGCAACTTGTAGTTTTTTTGTGCGTAAAAACGTTTAAGTTTTATGCTTAAAGTTTTAAAGAATTGTGTCAACTGAATTTCGTTCACACTCTTTAACCCACTTATGCCAGGTGTCTCATAAAAGGGACGTTGGCAAACAGTGTAGATCCAGATCATGGTCTCCACTGTTTGCATTGAGTATTGGAATATTTATAAAACCTGGAAACAAAACAAACTAACCGGCCACCCTTTCTGTTCGAGATGGACCTATCCAAAAGCTGAGATGGAAGAATCCACTCGGCATATATTGGCTAATGGTAATATGAGGAAAATTTCTGTAGTGTATTCTGTAGTCAGCTTAATTTAGTGTGATATGATGATAAATCTCACCCATTGAAAAGTGGGAGACATTGTTTTTTGGCTCTCATCCGTTCGCCATTTCAAAGGTCTGTCCCCAAAAGAGGACATAGGGGTTGGGTACCTTGTGTGTATAACTCCTATTGCTTTCTACAATCAGTTATGTTTTGCAGTATTTGTTTTAACCCATTTATGTCTGGCGTCCCATAAAAGGGACATGGGCAAACAGTGTAGATCCAGATCAGACGCAGCAGAATGCACTGCATTACATACAGGAATTTCTATATAACACGGTAATAATAATAAACTAACCAGATACCCCTTTTACTGGGAATGGACCGGTCCAAAGAGTTGAGGCAAAAGATTCCACTTGTGCATAAATGGGTTAAAATGATCTGAATCTTCACGTTATTGTAAACGTCCCCTGCATTGGTTTGTAGTTGACGATTGTCCCGTGACAAAGTCGACGTTGAAACTATAAATGTCCGTCCGCTTGTATGTTCGCTTTTTGTGCTAAATACTAGTAGCTCCCATGCCAATGCCCTTGGATGTATCTTAGTCGTATTTAAAGGAAATGTAGATTGATCAAGAAGGTATATTGCGTAGAGGTATGACAATTGTTGCATTTTTATTTTTGGATTATCTCCCCTTCTAACATTTAATCATTGAACCTTGTGCGCTCCATAACTATTTTGTCCCTGGAAATAGTTTAAAGAAATGTAAACTGGGTCAAACAGATGTGCTTAGCGAAGGAGTGCAACTCCCGCTTGATTATCTCCCCATTCTATATTGTATCATTAAAACTTGTTTACTCTCGATATATCATGATGATACATGTATTTGGCAGAAGTGTACACTGAGTCAAGTATGTGTGACCCCTTTATTAAAGTAATAGCAATTCACGCTCCTTAATGTTTGGATTATCGCCCCTTCTAATATTTGATCACTAAATTCTCTGTGCTCCACATCACGAAAACATACCTATATAATTTTGACCCCTCAAACCCCACTTTTATATAGTAAAACTGGGGTTTACAGGGGTGTACATTATTTTTCTTATTTCTGCTCGAAAACATAGATTGCGGGTACTCGTTAGAACCGCCTCGTCGAGGCGGTTCTAACGAGTATCCACAATCTATGTTTAGAGCAGAAATATGAAAACTATCAGAATTTTTATGTGAAAATTTTCTTTTTTTGGTGCTAAAATTTTCAGTATATTTAAATAGGCATGTTTTCGTAATGATAACTCTTATAAATCCTATGTCCCTGGATTTTTAAGACAGTTGGTGAAGGTATAAACTGGGTCAAGAATCAGTGTCGTGTGATAGCTAAACACTTCTCGCTTCATAATTCTTTTTTTTATTATTATTATCCCCGTTTCTGATATATAGTCATAAAACGTTGTGCGCTTCATAGCTTCAGTGAGCCTGGAAGTTTTGATGAAACTTTGTAGAAATGTAGACTGGATCAAGCTGGCTGTGTCGCATAAAGAAACGACAACTCCGCTTCCTTATTGTTTGATTATCTTCTCTTCTCATAGTTGGTCATTGAAATATTTGTGCCTTTCAGTGGTGTAACCATACGTGAAATATTTTTACGTACACAGGAAAAAATCTTGAAAACTATGGCTAGCCTCGCTTCCAAAATAGGGCTACTCTCAAAGGAAAGAATTTTCTCCCACAGGGAGAAAATTCTTTCCTTTTAAAGTAGCCCTTATGGTAAAGAAAAAAAGGATGTTATGAAAATGAAACGTAATTATAAATATGTTTCTTACGCATGTTGTTACGCACATGAGTAATGTGCGCAAAGAGCGTTACACCAATGCTCTTTAACTTCTTTGCACCCGAATATATTTTGATGTTACTGGATACCAACGAGGCCATGTAGGTGTATCACGTAAAGGAATGAAAACAGACTCCAGCGGGAACACAACGTTTAAACAACGTTGATTCAACGTTGATTTTAACGTCAAGACGGTGATTCTAACACTCATCGCCTACATAGCCAGTGGTTAAATTCAATCATTTATGTTGCAACAAATCATCTGGCGTTACTCCGACATCATTTTGACACTTGGCTGTTTCCACGATGTTAGACAGTGTAACGTCGTTAATCTATCGTCAACAACGTAAGAATGCATGTAAACAACAGCGGTATACGGTCAAAACTGTTTGTGGGATTTCTTTATGCGATGGCGGATAGGTGGAAGAATCTGAAGGATACAATTATTTTCAGCTCTTGTGCGTATGTCGGTCAGTTGTAATTAGAAAAAGCACTCGAGCTCCTCCAAATAGTGATTTATTACTCAACAAATTCCTGCTAGAGCTGATCTATTTCTTAAATCAACATTGAATCGACGTTGTTGGCACACACCGATGTAACAACGTCAATTTAAGAAATAAATTATTCCGAACCGTGCTCAAATGCCCAAGATAAAGCACAGTTGAGTTTGGGTTGTACCCATTTGAGCACGAGCGAGCGCAGCGAGCGAGTGTTCAAATGGGTACAACCCAAACTCAACTGTGCTTTATCTGCGGCATTTGAGCACGGTTCGGAATAATTTATTTCTTTTCTAACACCCCTCACTGAGCGAATGTTTTGCACAAATGAGATTTTTATTGATTTTTATTAATTTTATTACCTGACTTCCCCATTGGGTAGTTGACAATACCTCTTAAGCATTACGTCACACGGTTACGTAGTTACAAGGTTCGATGACGAATATTCAAAATGGCGGATATTTATACGAGTCAGCTGACGAAAACGATGTAAAAAAAAAAAAAAAAAATAAATAAATAAAACAACAACTTGTATCCTGTGTTCATGAAATAATTACAAAAGGAAAATGAAATTGGAGTGCCGAGATGGACCTAAGGAGGACAGATATAAGACAGCAAAATAAGAATGTTAACCGGCACTTTTGTTTTCGATAATGTCAACAAATACACGATGGAAACAAGGAATAAAACGAATGTGTTTGAATGGTATAATCTGTAGTGGAACTCTTCAGGTAAATAAAGTCAAAGAACTGCAATATTCGTCGATAATTTTTTTACAATATAATTTATTATGTATATGACTGTTTCGATCAATATTGTAAGCTTACGCCCATAGTTACCAGGGACGCAACTTTCGCAACAGTAATATGATTGGTTTCCCGTTGATAGCGCGCGACGAAATTCCTATGCTCAAATGCCTTAGATAAAGCACGGTTAGAAATGTAAAGACAAATAAGGAACAACAAGAGCAGGGGTGTTAGAATATTGCATAAAAAGTAGTGCCGCACTTTATTAACAGCCGTGCATTAATCGGCGAAAAACCTTGTATTAACAAAGCAATTCCCGCAATGTTAATGCACGGCTACGCAACTTTCAATATGCTTGTACCGGGGCCACAGAATTGCTGCCGTCACGAGATGTGTACTGCCCTGGCCTAGAACGAGCATAGTCCGTGGATATTGTGTTCGCGAGACATCAGTGAAAAGGCGAAACAAAAAAGTGCAAGAAATAATGCAAAATGTAGCAAATGTTTTCAGCTTTTATGCAATGATCGAATCGAATATGGTTTTTCAATGCATTAACATTCGTCAGGTCCCTTGGGAGGTATTGAAAACCGCGGCCTTCGGCTTCGGTTTTCAACACCTCCCACGGGACTTGGCAAATGTTAATGCATGAAAAAAAAAAACAAAAAAAAAAACATGTTTGATCCCTATATTCAATGTTAAGTGTCTGCTGGGTTGCTTCCTATTTTTTTTGAATACAGTCTCCCTTTCTGATAGTTGGGCACTAAACCTTGCGCACCCCATAACCATGTGGATATATTATAATGGTATTTGGTAGAAGTGTAGACTAAAGTAGGTGTGTCGCATTAAGTATATAATTGTGACTCATGTTTCCGTTTCAGGTTATCTCTTTATCTTACATTTGGTCATCAAATCTTGTGTAGACTAGTTCATAGCTCCTCCTATTTTGAAAATACTTGAGAGATATGTAGAAGGTGTCAAGAACTGTGTTGGGTAAAAAGGAATGACACATCTCGCTATTGTTGTTTTTGTTTAAGCCTCTTGGTCGAATTTTCTCCCCTTCTATTATTTGTTATTAAATCTTGTGTGCTTCTTTACTTCTGCACCCCTGGACACATTCATTACGAAAACAAGTTTATTCAAATATAGTGAAAATCTTACCACCAAAAAATGAAAATTTTCAGATAAAAAAACTGATATTTTTCACATTTCTGCTCAAAACATAGATTGTGGGTACTTGTTAGAACCGCCTCGATGAGGCGGTTCTAACGAGTACCCACAATCTATGTTTTTGAGCAGAAATAAGAAAATTAATGTTTACCCCTGAAAACCCCAGTTTTATTGTATTAAAATGGGTTTACGGGGTCAACATTATATAGGCATGTTTTCATGATGTTTTAATGCATGATGGAAATGTATAATTGGTCAAGAAGGTAGTCTCAGTAAAGGAATGAAAACTCCCACTCCTCCTTTTGTTTGGCATTTTAGTCAGTAAGCTATAGTCCGCTTAAATAAGGGACACAATTTGTAAAATATGTCTTCTGCAATATATGAAATTCAAGACAATTACGCGCACCATTTGTGAACTCAGTTTCTATATCGCATACCACTCAATCACATACATTTGAAAGTACATAGGTGCCATATATGAACGGAAACCACATTTGATCAAACGTTTCTATCCCTAAATATGTATATTTTCAGGCGGGGAATGGTATGTAAGTTAGTGGTACAGGCTCGTCCGGGTCACAGATTAATGTTCCATTTCTCAAGCTTAGACATCAAGTTCAATAGATATAGTATATTTGGGAATACGTATTCGAGATGTGTGGACTGGATAGAGCTTCATGATGGGCCTTCAAATAGTTCCCCCTTCATTAAAGGTAATTTGAGTTTTAGTTAGAGTTTTACAGCCCAGTCAACACTGTTAAAATTTTGTCGAGCCGGTCACTTAACCAAGTTACACTTTTTTTTCTGGACAGGCTTAGTCCTTCAAGCGGTTAACCAGTACTTTGTGCACATACTTTCGACTCATCTGTCTCTAGACTATCTTTTCTATCATTTTATCTTTTCTTTTCAAAGGTAAACAAATCTGTTACTATGATTGAATCAGTTAAGTCCCTTTGTGGAAAAGATAGAAAAAGATGCTCAGAGAGAGAGAATTATGCTCAGAAAAATAACTAAATATAATAAAAATAACAATAAATCAAAGGGCTGAAAGCCCTCAAAGTCGGTGAATTAAACAATTCTAACGCAAACTGGCATTACGAATAGGGCCATAACTCAGTAAGTATTTTTCAAAATTTATTCAAAAGTTAATCAGGTTGTCTACTCATCACTACTAGTCATCAAGTTTCAAGGCTCTAGCTCCAACGGTTTTTGAGATATTTTGCTAACAAGGTAAAAATTCCATTACAAAGGGCCATAACTCATGAAGTATTTTTCAGAATTTCTTCAAAAGTTAATCAGGTCATCTACTCGTCACTATAAATCATTTTATTAACTTTCAAAGCTCTAGCTCTAATAGTTTTTAGATATTTTGCTGACAAGGTAAAAATGCCCAAAATTACAAAGGGCCATAACTCAAGAAGTATTTTTTCAAAATTTCTTCAGAAGTTAATCAGGTTGTCTACTCATCACTACCAATTTATTCATCAAGTTTCAAGGCTCTAGCTCCAACGCTTTTTCAGATATTTTGCTGACAAAGTAAAATTGCCCAAAATTACAAAGGGCCATAAATCATGACATATTTTTAAAATTTCTTCAAAAATTAATTAGGTTATCTACTCATCACTACAAATCCATTTATTAAGTTCCAAGGCTCTAGCTCAAACAGTTTTTGAGATATTTTGCTGACAAGGTAAAAATGTCCAAAATTACAAAGGGGCATAACTCAAGAAGTATATTTCAAAATTTCTTCCAAAGTTAATCAGGTTGTCTACTCATCACTACCAGTCAATTCATCAAGCTTCAAGGCTCTAACTTCAACAGTTTTTGAGACTTTTTGCTAACAAGGTAAAATGCCCAAAATTATAAAGGGCCATAACTGATGACGTATTTTTCAGAATTTCTTCAAAAGTTAATCAGGTCATCTACTCATCACTACAAATACATTTATTAAGTTTCATGACTCTAGCTTTAACATTTTTTTAAGATATTTTGCTGACAAGGTAAAAATGCCCAAAATTACAAAGGGCCATAACTCAAGAAGTATTTTTTCAAAATTTCTTCCAAAGTTAATCAGGTTGTCTACTCATCGCTACCAGTCTATTCATCAAGTTTCAAGCTCCAACGGTTTTTGAGATAGTTTGCTGACAAGGTAAAAATGCCCAAAATTCAATGGGCCATTACTCATGTAGTATTATTCAGAATTTCTTCAAAAGTTATTCAGGTCATCTACTCATCACTACAAATCAATTTACTAAGTTTCAAGGCTCTAGCTCAAACAGTTCTTGAGATATTTTGCTGACAAGGTATAAATGCCCAAAATTACAAAGGGCTATAACTCAAAATTTTCTTCCAGTGTTAATCAGGTTGTCTACTCATCACTACCAGTATATTCATCAAGTTTCAAGGCTCTAGCTTCAATAGTTTTTGAGATATTTTGCTGACAAGATTGCATCCGTATTTTTTCAAAGGGCCATAACTCAGAAAAGTGGCGTAATCCTGTCAAGAAAAAAAAATACGTATCAGCTTTTTTTTCATGAGGAATTTCAAAACAGTAGCATTCACGGTTCTAAAGTTATGCAATGCATCAAAAACGTGACGGACGGACGGACGAACAACCCAGAAGCAATATTCCCCTCCAACTTCTTTTGAAGTTGGGGGCATAATAATTGTATGTAAGCACAGACCATGCTTTTTGTAAAAGCTAATACTTGTCACTGACACACAGTCTGACATGGTTACATTAACCTTTTTATTAGATATCCTGAACTACGAGCATTAAACTGCGCAATTGGATCGGTATTCTCTAATCTAGAGCAATTAGACCAATAATTTGATTACACGAGATCTGGACAAAATCTTGACTGCTCCACATGACCTCGTAGAACGAGGACTGTAGAAAACCAATTTTACCAGAACAAATACCCCCTGGTAATCTAGATCACATTGAGCGCTTGCTAATTCAAGCGTTTACTTTTGTTGTATAAATAGACGGGCTTCCCCAATTTGATCCATTGTGCAGCTACATTGAAAACCGTAGCATGCAATTTGTTATTTTAACCCTTAAAGCGCCAAGCAAAATTTGTAGCAGACGACATTTTTTTCCAATTATTTTCAAAGAAAACAAGTATTGGTGTTTCATGTGAATTCTCTGCAGCAGAAATATCAAGACTGTTCTTTCTTTGAAACATAAATCAAACGGTCATCCGCTGCAAGTTGTGATAATTGGTGCTTTAAGCTTAGACGGTATTTCTATATATAGTCACCAGTGTAAACATTATGACTGCAATGAATACTACTTGCGCCAAGCGAGTTTTTTAGAAGATGACATTTCACAGACACACACACGCACGCACGCGCGCGCGCGCGCACACACACACACACACACACACACACACACACACACACGTCAAAGAAAAAAGATGAATCGTCTGCTAAAATAATATAAATGTCGTCTGCTGCAGTGGTGATAGGCACTTTAAGGGCAAAATGTCTTAAAAAGCATATTAGGCTCTAGATTGGTTATAGTAACCTTTCACGCCCAATGTCCTCTAAACGGACATAAGTTAGTTACTAAAGATCCAGATGATCCCAGATCAGACGCTGCAAAATTCAGAACCTGATCAGGGTTTAAAATTGCTTGCTACACCAGGCACCTATAAAAATGCTGGCCCATGTACGTTAATCAGAAATAAACAATAAAACACTGATAGAGCTGCTGTTCTATAAATAATACAGGAGAATCCGATACACTTTTGTTTACAGGATGACGTGTTGTCATCAGCCAATGCCAGCGGCGGAATTGAACACGTGTCTATGGTTTACTACACAGTCGTCAATCTTTACGATAGTAAATTTGTCAACAAAATAAAAGGTGTTTACAGCTGGAGGCTGTTTCGGTTATAAAACTCACAAACACAGAATAGTGTCATCGCTCTTGAATGTTTTTTTTTTTTTTTTTTTTTTTTCCTGGACATATTTTTTTTTTTTTGGATGCTGTCCACCAGAAAAGCGAATTTTGACAGCGCACTACGATCCTGACCATAAATGATTGGACCAAGTTTCCGCAGGTACATTTTGTACTGACACAGTTTTTGGTTTGACCTTTGTGTATTCATCCGCGTTAGAACGGTTTTTATTCACTGATCGGCACACAATGTAGTACCCAACCGCTTTCTTAGTAATTTTTATATTTCAGTTATACTGCATTTGATTACCCCAAAAATAAATTATCCTAAACATCTAGATCTACTAACCTTATAATCAAAATTGTATCAAAATATTTCCATACTGTAAAATAATGATTTGAGTAATAAGGCGGAAGCACTAGAACGATAGCTATAATAGTGTTGAAAACTATTCAATAGACGGAAGATTAAGAGTGCCATCGTACGATAACTATAGTCTCCGAATTCACTTCGTGAATTCACCGACTAAAAACAGAAACGACTGAAGCCGTCTAAGTTTCAAAAGTAGCTGACAAATGACGAGATTGAATCAGTGGAAGTGGGAAAATGACCGTAGAAAGTATTGCATAATCAATCTCCATGAGTTATGTGGCTGAGCTGGGAATCGAACTTGCGATCCATGGGTCTGTAGTCAGATGCGCTTCCGGATGCGCTATGGAGTCCTGCTTCTTCAGATGTAACGTGAATGGATACACGTGAATTTTTTTTTTTTTTTTTTTTGTAAAGCAACTTTTGCAAACGACAAGCTGCCTCTACAGTATTTGAATCAGCGGGTGAGTGGGGTCTTCCCTTAAAGGAAAGAATTTGCTCCCTCTGGGAGCAAATTCTTTCCTTTAATGGAACCCCAATAAGAAGGGAAGCAATATGTCTTTGTCACAATTATTTCCCTTGAGGGCGCATTCATTCCGACTTAGTGGTTTGTTATTAAAAATTAACCCTTAAAGTGTCAAGCAAACTTGTAGCAAACGACATTATAGATTTTGGAATACTTTTAGAGAAAATAAGGTTTGACATTTCACGTGAATTGTCTGCTAGGCGCTTTTAATGAGTATCCTTAAGATATGATTTTAGGAGAAATCAGAAATAAAATGTCAATATATTTGACTAACGCTCTGGCTGCTACTGTGCTTTCGACATCTTTCAGAAAGTCATTTTTTGCTATTCGCTTTACACAGAAGAAGTAAATTTGCAAATTTTTGTCATGATTTAATGCAAAACCATTTGTCGTAACTACCTATGTACAAAATTTTTTATTCTAGTCATTGGTTTTTAAAAAATCCAATATTTCTACTTTTTCCTATAGTAAAAATGAAGCCAAATCATGCAGAAATCTATAGGGTAGGTAACTTGGAGTCAAATTTTCAACAAGTTCCACTTGTTCAATTTTTCTGAAATTTTCACAATATTGTTGAAAAACATCAATAATTCTAATTCAGCAAAGAAAAGTAAAAAATATTGTCTTGGACAAAAATCCCAAAATATCACTTTACTATAGAAATTGCATAGGTCAGACAAATTTTTGGCCGTAACTTAAATTTTTGTGTAAATATTTGAGAACAAAACACAGAAACACAAAAAGCAAAAAACGTCTTTCCAAGAGATGTCGAAAAGACAGTAGGCACTTCTAATAAGTACCCACAACATATAGTTTTGTTTTGTTTTGTGGAGAAATAAGAAATATGTCAGTATTTTGGTTAAAAGCTGCCTTAGCCGGACCAAATACTAATAAACATACAATTCACATGGGTGTTTTGTAATGAGGAACGTGGGCTGCTCAGAAAATATAAAGAAATTTACATGATGGTATGACTTTACGTATTATCAAAAAATATAAATGAAGATCAGGGGCGGATTCAGAGGGGACTCGGAAAGTTCGATCGTACCCCTTTTCACTCGTAATTTCATTTTCATGAGAAATTTGGGATTATATTTATTCTAAATATTCACATCCCCTCACTGTCTACCTTATACTTCTCTTCAACAAGTCCATTTAACTTCCTGTGAATGTGTGTAAAATTGCTCGATGCGTGGCAAACAGTGCAGATCCAGATCAGACGCCGCGTTCTGCGGCGTCTGATCAGGGTCTACACTGTTTACTCAGGTCTGTCTTTTCGAATAATTTGATCAAATCGAACCCCCAGAAATAATCATGGATCCACCGCTGAAGATACTCAGAAAATGCCAAAATCACAAAGCAACAGCCTTCCCGATGTACTAAAAGAATGTGAGAGGAGGAACAAGCAATGACGTCACTCGATACACAAACGAAAAAGAACTACCATAGAGAAACCGCCATGAAACGGTGAGTAGCAAAAACAACCGGGGGCCTAAAACCAGTTTTAATTGCGCGAAACGTTACCCTTATATCCTCAGGCAGCTCCAAACATTAAAAAATACACACAGAAAGAAAACAGAAACAAAGTGGGCAGTCTTAGGGGAAAACGACCACAATGAGAGAATAGACAGCAAAGTGGGTTACCACTGAAGCAAATGACCAGACTGCTAGCAATGAGAAATTAGAAAATCAGTGGACAGCCATTGAAGAAAACGACCATAATGTTAGCATCACAACACGAAGACAGAAAACAAATTGGACAGCCATTGAAGAAACCAACCACAATGCTAGCATCACAATAAGAAAACAGATAGCAAAATGGGCAGCAACTGAAGAAAACGATCAAAGTGGGCAGTCATTGAAGAAAACGACAACAATGCTAGCATCACAATAGGAAAACAGAAAGCAAAGTGGGCAGTCTTGAAGAAAACGACCACGATGCCAGCATCACAATAGGAAAACAGAAAGCAAAGTGAACATCAATTGAAGAAAACGACCACAATGCCAGCATCTCAATGAGAATACAGAAAGCAAAGTGGTAAGTCATTGAAGGAAACGACCACATTGCTAGCATCACAATGAAGAAAACAGAAAACAAAGTGGACAGACATTGAAGAAAACGACCAAAATGCTACCGTCACAATAAGTAAACAGAAAGCAAACTGGGCAGCCACTGAAGAAAACGACCACAATGCTAGCAACTAAAATGAGAAAACTGAAAGCAAAGTTGGGAGCCATTGAAAAACAAAACGACCACAATGCAAGCATTACAGTAAGAAAACAAAAAGCAAATCGGGCAGCCGTTGAAGAAACCCACCACTATGCTAGCATCACAATAAGAAAACAAAAGCAAAGTGGGTAGCCATTGAAGAAAACGACCACAATGCTAGCATCACAATGAGTAAACAGAAAGCAGTGTGGTTAGCCATTTAATAAAACGACCATAATGCTAGCATCACAATATGAAAACTGAAAGCAAAGTGGACTGCCATTGAAGAAAGCCACTGCAATGCTTGCATCATAGTATGAAAACAGAAAGCAAAAAGGGCAGCCATTAAAGAAAACGACCACAATGCTAGCATCGTAATGAGAAAACAGAAAGCAAAGTGGGCAGGCATTGAAGAAAACGACCACAACGCTAGCATTACAATAAGAAAACAGAATGCAAAGTGGGCAACTACTGAAGAAACGACTACAATGCTAGCATCACAGTGAGTAAACAGAAAGCAAAGTGGGCATCCATTGAAGAAAACGACCACAATGCTAGCAGCACAATGAGAAAACAGAGAGCAAAGTGAGTAGCCATTGAAGAAACGACCAGACTGCTAGCATTACAATGAGAAAACAGAAAGCAAAGTGGACAGACATTGAAGAAAACGACCACGGTGCTAGAGTCACAATGAGAAAATAGAAAGCACAGTGGGTAGCCATTGAAGAAAACGACGTCAGTGCTAGCATCGAAATGAGAAAACAGAAACCAAAGTGGTTAGCCATTGAATAAAACGGCCATAACGCTAGCAACACAATATGAAAACTGAAAGCAAAGTGGACAGGCATTGAAGAAAACCATAACAATGCTAGCATCACAACATGAAAACAGAAAGCAAAATGGGCAGCTATTGAAGAAAAAACAACCACGATGCCAGAATCACAATGAGAAAATAGAAAACACAATGTTTCTGTTGTAGCCATTGAAGAAAAGGACCGCAATGCTAGCATCGCAATAAGAAAACAGAAAGCAAAGTAGGCAGCCATCAAACAATAGCATCACAATAAGAGTACAGAAAGCAAAGTAGTGGGCAGCCATTGAAGAAAACGACCACAGTGTAGCATCACAATAAGAAAACAAGCAAATTGGACCGTATTGAAGAAAGCGACCACAATACTAGCATCACAGAAAAAAAAAAAAAAAAAAAAAAAAAAAAAGCAAAGTGGGCAGCCATTGGAGAACACGACCACAATTCTATCATCACAATAAGAAAACAGAAAGCAAATTGAACAACCGAATAGCGAGTGACTAATGTGCTAGAATTACAGGCGAACCTCAATAGTGAAATTCTTCCGATAGCTCAAGAAAACAAATATTTAGGGAAACTTTCTTATTTTATCAATCTTTTTGAAATTGTAGACTAAATCGCTATAAAATTCAAGTTCTTCTTGCAGAAGAGTGTTGAAACCAACGTACTATATTTGGACTAAAATAAAAGTCAAAAGAGATTGCCTTTGGAAACACACAAAATCACGAAAATCGGAGACTCGGTTTGATTGAGTCTCTTCATATGCAGCACTGGCGAGGCTCCCCTCCCCTTCCCCACCCCACCCCCGCCCCACCGTCACCCCTAGCGCCGGCTTAAGCGGTATTCAATTTTCAAAATAACCAGGATGGACTCAATGATCCCAAAGGAAATAAAAAGTAGCCTGCGCAATGTTGATAAACCAGATTTTTATTTAGATGACATATTCAATGTTTTTATTGTAGGTTTGACGTCAGGATTATGTGGATTGGCTCGCAATGACAATACATTCTACAACTCAACGAACGAGGATGTGACCATTTATTTTCATAGCAGCGACATATACCGATCAACTGGAAATACCGGCTTTACACTTGTATTTACAGAATTTCATAAAGGTATCCATTAATCCGTTTTAGACTAAATAAACTTCCCCACCCCTCCACTATGGCGTGATATACGTTGCAATATTGTATCTGGTAATATATTTGTTCCATATTCAAATATGTATTCTATATTAAGATATTTATGCCCAATAAAAATTTATTTATATGCAAAATAGATATTTATTGGCAATAAAATATATTTATTGGCAATAAATCTTATTTATTGGCAATAATAAAAATTATTTGCAAAATAAATATTCATTGGCAATAAAATATATTTATTGGCAATTAAATTTATTTGTTGGCAATAAAATTATATATTTTTTTTCATAATAAAAATATTTGTTCTATAAGTATATTCATCGGCAATAAAAGATATGTTTTGGCAATAAAACTATAATTATTCAAAATATAAAATATTAATAAAGGTGATACATATTTATTGAATCAATATTCTGTTGTGTCACAATAAAAAAAATATTTATCTGCAATGTGCTAAAAAATATGTTGGGTAAAATTAGCATTGTGGGATATGACACGGTTTTGTATCAGCGAATTTCATTGGCTCTGTGAAACCTAATAATGGCAGCCTCTGTTGATTACACAGAGCGCTGCCATATTGTTTTTGTCGAGCCAATGAAATTATCTGTTACAAGGCTACTGTACATTATATCCCACAATGCTAATTATACCCAATATATATTTTTTTCACTTACAATGAATATTACTTTTTTGTAAAAATTGTCAATAATTCTTTTTTTTATTTTTTTTTTTTGGCAAATAAATATATATTCTTTATATTGTGATTTGTTATTGTCCACATACAATATTGTATCAATGCATATTTAGTTTGCAAAAAATATATATACATCGCACATAAATATTTTTATTGTGAATAAATATATTTTTATTGCCAATGAATATTTTATCGTAAATAAATATATTTCTATTGGCAATAAATATATATGTTGCAAAGAAATATATTTTTATATCGCAAATAAATATATTTTATTGGCAATAAATATCTTAATGTAGAATACATATTTTTAATATGGAACAAATATATCATCAGATACAATATTGCAACGTATATCACGCCATACTCCACCCCTAATTTCATTTTTAGGTATGTCAGGCTACGTGATTTAGATATTCCTATAGGCTTATAACTGCTATTAGAATTATATAAGTGTAGCTCGATTAAACTGATCTGTCGCTTTGGCTTTTACATTTCATATTCATAATTATAAATCAGGTAAGTAATTATTGTTCTAATATGTGCCAAACAGCCTGCATCATATCAATGCAATGTCTGGCACGACTTCTATACGGTTTTGGCCTGGGCTTTAAATGAGGGCTAGTATTGATAGTTACAATGATTTAGGGGATAACAACCGAGTTGTTCAGGAGAGCAAATATTTTACGGTATTAACCGGGCCAATATTTTACGGTATTAACACAGTGATACTTCTATTTGGTGTTTAGAGTACATCAAGATACCTGCAGCTGTTTGAGCTACATTTGCAGACAGCAGTTCTGATTATCCATTCAAACAAAGCAATATATATTTTTTTAAGTCAGTAATTAAGGGCATAGTAAAGCAAGCAACAAGACTACTCAGAAAAGATTTTTTTTTTGACTGTCAACACGTAAAAAGCTGAAAACAAAAAGTTGATTAACAAAAATGTCATAAAATGGATATTTCACATTAGCCCTGCTACAGGTTCTCGGGCTGCCGTATTGGCCTTCGGATGGCTGTATTGACCCAAGGCTTCGCCTCGGGCAAACATAGCAGTCCTCGGGCAAATACAACTGCCGTCGGACCTGTAGCAGGCCCAATATGAAAAAATCCATTTAATAACATTAAGTACGTCAACTGCAAAATTTGGGTCTGCCAGCCAGAACTTCATGCGCTACACGTGAAGCAGATATTTGCTCACCTTTACAGGTACTACCGGTCTAGGCAGTAAATGTACCCTTATAAATATCATAATCAAAAGGCCAACGCGATAGGTCAGTTTAGTCGGCCTATGTATAAAAAGATGGAAAGACAGTTGACTCTTGTTATCTCGACTTTGGCTATCTCGAAGAACCGTTTATCTCGAAGTGAAAATCTGATTCCTGTTTAAACATGGAAATCTAACATCAGGTAACAAAATATGGTGGAAAAGAGCAGAAATTGCACCTAAGGAGGAGCAATTTCTCCTCTTTTCCACAATATTTTCAATATATCTTTCAATATATATCTCTAACTTCAGAAGTCAAATTACATAAGCATTTGTGAAATGTGGTTGTTCTATTCATTGTTTCCTCAATTTTGCAAATCTTATATGTTGGGGTACGGATATCTCGAAGTATTTCAGAGAGTCCCTTGGACTTCAAGATAACGAGAATGGATTGTATATGAATAGGTCCATATTTTCAGCGGTCAAGTTTATGATAAGGTAGCGCTTGAAATCTTACGGCTGCACGTCTGTAGGTACTAAAGTTAAAAAAGTTTAAACTTTATTCATTTTACTACGATTGCCTAGAAATCTCAGCGAACTAAGAAAACGTATTATCGTAGACATGGATGTTGGCGTTTGGTGGTCATATGTGGTGAAGAAAACCGGCGTACCAGGAGAAAACCACCGACCCTGCCACATGCCAGCATCAGGAATCGAAAACGGACCGAGGCGGTGAGAAGCGAGACACATACCTCTGTGCAGTCAAGATCTTATAGTTATTCTCAAGTTAACATCCACCCCGTTCCCGAGAATGCATTATCATGTCAGTGACTAAACCACGTTTATCTGTTCGGAATATGCACGGTTCGCAGGCACATTTAACTCTACATAAGCACTTTTCTGAATGCATGTACAGTCGACGCTCGTTATCTCAACTTCGCTTATCTCGAATTACCGTTTATCTCCAAGTGAAAATCTGGTCCCTGTTTTAACATGGAAATCTAACAACAGGTAACAAAATATTGTGGAAAAGAAGAGAAATTTCTCCCCTTTTCAGCAATAATTTCAATATATTTCTCTCTTCAGGAATCAAAATACATATTCATTCGTGAAATGTGGTTGTTCGTTTAAATTTTTTCTCAGTTTTACAAATCTGATATCTCGAAGTATTTCAGAGAGGCCTTTGGATTTTGAGATAATGAGAGTCGACTATACGAGTACATGTAATTAGTTTCAATCCAGACCTGTCGAATAGATGACATACGCTTAATGGCCATGAGTTTTCGTATTTCTTTAACCGAGGTTCAGTATTGCAGACCAACGTATGCCTCTAAAAGTACATGTTCTAAATTGGCAAAAATAACTTAACATTATTTTACAGCATGCAAACATGTGCATAAACGTGATCAAAGAATGGCCGTTTATATACTTAAAGCCAGTAAAACCGCAACTGTCTCTATTTGACCGTACTCTAAGTTAACGCGCTTTTATCTCGTTTAAGAAGAACATTGCAATCATGATTTCAAGACAACAGTTTACCAAAGCTGATACTCAATTCGGATTGTCGAACTGCTTTTCTGATATAGGGACACAACTCATTTTTGGTTTAAAAATTTGGCAAATATCCCTTTTATTGAAAATGTCGCAACGACTTTAGGACTCGTTATTTTGTGTTGAAAGTTTTGGTAATTTTGAATATTGTTCCGAAGACTGTGGATACTTGACGAGCATTACGAAAACACGCCTATATAAATATACTAAACATTTTACCACCAAAAATGAAAATTTTCAGGTAAAAAATGCTGATATTTTTCATAATTCTGCTCAAAACATAGAGTGTGGGTACTCGTTAGAACCGCCTCGGCGAGGCGGTTCTAACGGGTACCCACAATCTATGATTTTTAGCAGAAATAAGAAAAATAATGTATACCCCTATAAACCCCAGTTTTACTACATAAAAGTGGGGTTTAAGGGGGTCAGAATTATATAGGTATGTTTTCGTGATGACCTGCTTTCATTGATGTTTGAGCTTTTAAATGACCGACTTAGAGTATGCATAAAAACCGGAAGTTACTCTTTATATAGTATTTTTGGCGTCAAAACTCGACATAAATGAGAACCGTTCAGTCAACTGTTTCGATTAAAGTTATCCGACAATAAAATGTTTTCGTCCATAAACTAATACTTGTAGCTTGGAAGAAAGTCATTCAGTAGCTTAGCATTTTGCAACAAGTATGAAAATCGACAAATCTATAAAAATATAAAGGTTTAAAAAATGGTAATGTGAGTCCAGAACGAGGCTGTGAGTTCATAAACTCACAATCAAAAATATCAAATAACGGCCATTCTGATGCAAGAAAAGTTCAGTGAATGGCCAATTTATATCCCTTTTATTGCATATAATGAAAATTAACTATTTTTTTTAAAGAGAAAACAACTTATCCTTATGCTTGAAATTAGCAATTTCTTATTTCGTCACGTGACATGACTGATAAAATGGCGGCCTCCATAGAAAGCTATTGTGAAATGTACAAAAGGCCATATCTCCTAAACCACTCAACCGATTAACATAAAATTTGTGGCAAAGTGTTGACTTCTTTAACCCCTTTTACTGAAGTGACAGTTAAAATTTGGTGGATGTTCCCTTTAAATGACATTCAAGACGATCTGAAATGTTGAGATACGGCTCCAGGTCGTATCCGCATAAGTACATTCTAACTTTTATTGCGTATTTTTATTGTTGAGGACATAATATATACCATCGCATGGACATTTTGTAGAACTTTACGGTCTGAAAATGTTCAAAAAGAAATTCATCGATTTTTTTACCAGTTTTCATCAAATGTTTACGCATGAGTGAGCCAAAAAAAAAAAAAAAAAAAAAAAAAAAAAAAAAAAAAAAAAATCAATTATACCATTTGCGTTTCCAATGGTTTTAAGTTTATTTTTGTTTGTTTCAAACAAGATTTTATTTGTATAAATTCCACATTACAACATAGGCTAATGTAGACAAGATTAGACAAATGAGATTCAGATAGCTACGTGAAGTTTGCTTAACATTCGACATTCGAATATTTAGCCACACAACATTCGACATTCGAATGTTGAGCCATACGACATTCGAATGTTGAGCCATACGACGTCGAGACATAGGACATTCGACATTTGAATGTTTTTAGATTAAAGTCAGACGACTTGTACTTTAACCAGTCTCTTGGCTAAGTAAGCAGAGGACAGATAGGTGTTTTTTTTTTCTTATTTTTTTCTTCCGGAAAACAGATTTTAAAATTCCATGCAAATTGTCTCCAATGGCGACAATTTGCATGAAATGTCCAATCCTGTTTTCTGGAAAAAATAATTGAAAACAATTTGCATGAAAATAAGAAAAAAATGTTTCAAATGCCGCCTGCTGAACATTCTACCCAGAGTGCTAAGCATAAATATGTATTCCATGATTTTTGTCTGCTTGCCAGGAGCCTGTTTGCCCAGTGAATTCCGCTGTCCTCGCACTAGACGATGCATTAGCCAATCAGACACTTGTAACAAACACAACCCATGTGGAGATTTCACAGACTGTACCAAGAAGAAATCACAGAAATCCACCCAGGATGGACTTGATGTTCCCACAATTATTGGTGTTATCATATCTGTTGGTTTTCTGCTGATATTACTTATTCTGGTAATAGCAGTTATCAAAAGGAGAAGCTTACGACCGACTGAGCGGGTGAGTACTTTGATCTTGTCGTTTGAATACTTTGATCTCGCCGTCGTATGCGTAACGCGCATTTGGCACATTACGCGTATGCTTAAGGAAAACATTTGCAATACTCGAAACCCCCATTTTGGAAACGAGACTATGGTGATTTTTTCTTTTTTCTTTTTTCTGGGTGTGCTTAAAATAATTACGTGCTGGATACGTCATTGGTCGCAGACGACAATACTATAGGCCCAGACAAGATAATAAATCGAAATGATTACTTGTTGTTCTTACTCTTTGTAGCTCTTTGTAGCTTTGGTTTCCGCATTGCTTTCTGTTTCTTTTTCTATATGTGTTGTGATCCTAGCATTGTGGTCACCGTCTTCGATAGCTGCCCACTTTACTTTCTGTTTTACTAGTTGTTTTGTGATGCTAGCATTTTGGTCACTTTCAACAGCTGTCCATTTTGCTTTCTGTTTTACTTGTGATTAAGAGTGGCATCAGGACCTGGGGTGAAGTAAGTAGGCTGTAAAGTGCTTTAACCACACCCCACCCCTTTCCATCTGATGATTTATTCTGCTGTCCGTTCTAAGTTGGTGGTTCCGGTGTAAGTCTTGCTCTTTGTTGCTTTGTGGTGTATTCTACGAGGCGATTTGTTTTAAGTATTGCCTTGTGTTTTTTTTTTTCTTATTTTTTTGTTCTTGTGTTTTTTCAGTCCTTTTAACATTGCGATTACCTCGCGTGGGGAAGAGAGTGCTAATCTTAGTGCTTTTCGTACGTTTGTTCGATTTGTACTTGTTTGGTTTTGTCTGCTTCCTCTTCCTCTTGGTGTCCGGGAAGGGCTGCGGCTTGTGATTGTGGCATTCCCTTAACTTATCTCTTAGCTTTTTTAGGGTATGTGTCAACACAGATCTTGTGTGTACTCCCTAGAATCGTGTCGGAAATGGACTACAAGGAGTACTCATGACGTATGTTTTAGTGCAAAAATAAATAATTCATCTACAGTATCTAAATCATTAGGAAAACACGCCTATTCAAATATATAGAAAATTCCACCTCTAAAAACTGAAAATTTTCAGATAACAAAACACTAATCGAATATAGTCTACCATATGTAAAAATCCAAAGCTATATTAAGAGACCGGCACGATTCGCGCGCCGGTCAATAACATTATGAAAACACGCCTATTCAAATATATACAAAATTTCACTTCCAAAAACTGAAAATTTTCAGATAATAACTCTGATATTTTTTACATTTCTGCTCAAAACATAGATTGTGGGTACTCGTTAGAACCGACTCTGCGAGGCGGTTCTAACGAGTACCCACAATCTATGTTTTTGAGCAGAAATAAGAAAAATAATGTATACCCCTGTAAACCCCAGTTTTACTATATTACAGTGGACGCGGCGTCTGATCAGAGCCTACACTGTTTGCATTAAATACAGGAATTTCCATAAAACATGGTAATAATAATAATAATAATAATAATAATAATAAAAACAAACAGATAACCCATCTGTTGGAAAAAGACTTGTCTAACGAGTTGTGGTCGCAAATTCCACTCGGTATAAATGGATTCAATATGGTACTTGGTTTTCCATCACGAAAACATGCCTATATAATTTTGACCCCCTTAAACCCCACTTTATATAGTAAAACTGGGGTTTCCGGGGGTATACATTATTTTTCTTATTTTTGCTCAAAAACATAGATTGTGGGTACTCGTTAGAACCGCCTCGTCGAGGCGGTTCTAACGAGTACCCACAATCTATGTTTTGAGAAGATTTTAAAAAAATATCAGAGTTATTATCTGAAAATTTTCAGTTTTTGGAAGTGAAATTTTGTATATATTTGAATAGGCGTGTTTTCATAATGTTATTGACCGGCGCGCGAATCGTGCCGGTCTCTTAATATAGCTTTGGATTTTTACATATGGTAGACTATATTCGATTAGCTCATTATTTTTTACCTGTAAAAATTAATTAAACTTTAATATAGTCTTCTTCCATATCTCTATGTAAACATGAACAAAATTTGCGCCGGTACTCAGACGTTTACATCCAAATATTTTGTCTTGTACCGTTTTAAGTTAGCATTATTCCGGCTGAACTCCATCTTGGCTTAATATTTCATATTGTGGGAAGTTTTGAATAAATTTGATACATTTCGGTCACCATATTTATCCTAAATATTCGCACACTTTAGTCTTTACTTTTTACGACTTTATAAGTCAGTCGAAAGGGTGTTTAAAATCTGTGCAGCATATTAACTATTCCGTTCAATTTTCAAATTTATATTTTAGCGCTGCCGCCCACGAAACAGCATAAGTCTCATTTCGAACGGAGATATGGCACAGCTCCGACTGCCTACGTACGAAGAAGTGACAGGCGGGGCCGTTGGTCCCTATGAAGCCACGCCTCCTCCACCTTACGCTGAGCAGGATCCTAACAAATCAACGGGGAACAGGACTGGAGAAACGAGTCCATCTTCTACTGAAGAAACAAATTCATCTCATAAGCAGGAATTCTCGTACTACAGGTACTAATCCGCACGAATCGGTCCCTCCTGTGACGTCACAGCCTGTCGCTAGTTCTCAGACAGGTAATAGTGTGGAAATATATAGAATTATATAGGAGCCCATCATTTAACTAATAAAATCATTAATTTTCAATAATACAAGATATTATTATAACCTCGCAATAGATGGAAAAATATGTCTGCTTCAATTTGATACCAAATTTGTTGAAATAAAATAAATTTTAAAATGGCCCAGGTTGTAATGAATGCTACAAGGGTTTTTCCTTATTAAGTCTTTGTATTTTACAGCAAAAATGAAAAATAGCCTTGATTCAATCGCCCAAAAGTCATATTTTTTAAAATTTCTCCGTTTGTTATAACCTCTCATTCGATAGATCTATTTAATATCTATAGTTAGGTAGTAAAATATTGAATAAATTATTTTATTAAAAATGGCCCACAGGTTGCAGAATATAGCTATATTTGAAAAATGCGGAGCGAAAATGTGTAATGATTACACAGACGCAGGTCTTGTGTACACATGATACTATAGAATGAATTGCAAAAGAGTTTGTAAGAATTGGAAAATAAAAAAGAAATTGGCATCCATTGATAGTATTATAAATATTATTTAGCTTCAAAAAGGAAAACAAAGATATATATTTATAATAATATAAACTTATTTATTTATTTTTTTGTTTTTGTCGAACTATGTTTTTATTCGGCAAATTATTGAAACTTTAATGAAAATTTGATATAATTAGCCTATTTTTGATCATAGGAAAACTACAAACTGCTTAATTACTTGTTTTTTGTTTGTTTAATAACGAAAACAAAAATGCTTTGTCGGGATACAAGAAAAATACCTAAATGCGCGGCCACTCTTGCGATGTTTTCTTGATTACTGCTAATGAATGCCAATTGTGTCCTTATCTTGACGAAAGAAAACAACGAAATCACTTTTTACATAATTGACATACATGCTTATGCGCAATTTTAATTGCACAAACAGAATCAAATCCAACATTTGATCTTTTTGCATAAACTAGCACTTTAATTGACACGATTTGCTCATTTTAGATTCCTGTACATAAATAAGGACTAAAGTACATTGTTCATAATAATGGCTTCATCTAAGTGCGTGCGTGTACAAAATAAATTTGACTATAAAAAACTGAATGAGGGTGAGTATCTCTCTCAAACGTTTTTCTCTAAATCTGTGACTAACACGAGTCTCTCCAAATAAAAGCAGCATTAAATATGACGTGCAACCATTGTAGTTCTAGATCAGCATACATTTTTTCACTGATAGAATGTGCAAGCTCTATTCAACATGCGGTGTTAAATATGTATATCTAATAAATAATTTATAATATTTAAAAAAATACATTAAAACAAAATGATAATTGATATTATTTTCAGAAATAATTATTGTAGTAATCTTTAGCTGTATATCATAATTCGGAAAATAAATAATCCTATGCTTGTCCTATTTTGTTTCATAAAATGGTTCTCTATCTAGGAAATTAAAACAATGATACTGATGATATTATTATTATTATTATTATTTACTATTACTACTATTATTATAATGTTGTACATCACAATTCCGAAGAATGAATATTATTATGCTGGTCATATTCGAAATGTTTTATTTGTAAAATAGCCACATGGATAGTTTATACTATCATACATGTGTATTTAGGGGTAAAATATTGCTAATTACCGTATAAACCCTATTACACACATTAAATTACTATCATACTGAAATTGATCAAGTCCGTTTGGCTACCTGTTGACACAGCTTATACCTGCTATTTGAGTTGGAAACAGTGTAGACCTTGATAAGGTACTTTGTGATGTAATGTCTGATCAGGGTCACTGCCTTTTGTTATGGTGTGTTTATTAGAATACTGAGGTTAAATACTATAAACCACTTTCTCAGTCAGATTCAATAAATTGTTCACACCTTTTCAAACATTAGCCTACAGGCAATTGTTTCAAAAACAAACCTGGGATACCAGATGATTCGATTCTACTCTTTACAACACTTGCCCTATTTTTTTTAACAATGCCATTATAAAACCAACTGATTTGTCTAAATATTGCTGGGTAAGTGTAAAATAGTGTAGACCCTGAACACACAATGCGTAATGTGACATCTGATCTGGATCTACACTGTTGGCACAGACCTCTCTGTCTAAAAAGTAGGGTAGTAGTAACAGTCATAATCCAAGGAAAACGACATTTTATCCATATTTGCTAACTACCCAACACAGAAATAACACGAGTCTCTCCAAATAAAAGCAGCAGCCTTTGTAATTCCAGATCAGCATGTGCATGCATTTTTCTTCCATTTATATTAGCATTAAAAAAAATGTTCAAACATATATAAATACAAGTTAAATAACAGCACGTTGTCTACTCTTGTTATCATTATCCAGTGGGAACTAGAAGCCTCAGGCCACTAGACAAGTTAATAATGGCTAGATCTATAACTCATGCAATAAAAACAAAGTGTTCGAAACACCAAATGGACATCAACATTTGAAAAGGACCATTATGACTATGATCTAAGAATATGGGCAAACAAAGCACCATCTTTAACTGTGTAACTAAAGAAACACTGATTACTGTAGAATATATTGATTAACAGTGAAAATCCTGATCAGAGTGTGCAGATGCGCTGGCTTATCTGGATCTTTAGTGTTTGCATAAAACATAATTTCCCTTTTTCATAATCTGACACAGCTGCCCTTTATCTGAGACAGGTCAAGGGGTCCTGCAATTCTTGAGATGATAAGATAAAACTTGAAATAGCATATGCTACATTAATTTTTATGTAAGTTTTTTGACAGTTTGTCTTTTTTTTTTTTTTTTTTCTTAAGTTTAAATGATTGTTAAACAACGTTCATGCATCAAGGGAAAAGTGATGATGATATTCTTATTTTTCCCAGAAAGTAGGCTTTGACATGTCATGCGAATTGTCTCCAATAGGGACAGTTTGTATGGACTGTCAAACCTTTTTTTTTTTTCTTTTCTTTTTTGTGGGGGTGGGGGATGGGTAAAATTGTTAACCCTTAATCTTTTCCACTCGCTGGGCTAATTCAGCAGCAATAAACTGGTGATATTTGTTGAATTTTCCCCAGAAAATAGGATTTGAAATTTTATGCAAATTGTTTGCAATGGAGATGCTTTGCATGAAATGTCAAACCATTTCCTGTTTTGAAAATAAAACATACAGAGGAATTGTTCAGGATAAGTATTTGATGATTGTATTTTTTTCTCTCCATGCATAAAAACATAAGTTGTGGGTACTCATTAGATGAGCCTCACCAAGGGTCTTCAAATGAGTACTCATTACATGTTTTTGCTTCACCGAGGTGCATCAAATTAATACCTACAACATATGTTTTAATGGAGAACTGGAGAAAATTATCCCATATTTATGTTGTCTGCAAAACTTTTACCCAAAGTGCTAAGGGCTTAACTGATAAGTACTACGCCACAAATGGGTCATAAGTTTATGAAATAGGATTGTTTTTATGCTGTGAACAAATAGCCCAAAGCTATTTATGTATCTGTCTTGAAAGAAATGTCTTGTTTGTACACCTCTGTCAAGCTGATGGTCTGTGTGAGCTTTGCAGACTGGTTTCAAACTACTAAATTATCAAATTAATAATAATAAATAAAAACCTCTAAATTTACGTTTTTTCTGTTTTTTTTTTTTTTTTTTTTGTTTTTTGTTTTGTTTTTTGTTCTAATCATGTACTCTTATACTACTAGACAAGGAATTATGACTAGCGTTGTTTGTACTTTAGACCCAGACCAAGCTGTGTTCAGGCACACAATGACCAGGAGGATTCTTTAGCATAAGCATCTGCACATACTGATCTTAACAATCAGACCTGTAGCACACATTAAGCAAAGAGCATAAACTTGCTCAGAAAGCGCAATTGGGTCTTGGTCTATAAAGGGCACATACCTGAAGGTTGCTTAAAACACTGTAATATTTGATATTACTGATTCATGCTAAAAAAGGGACATTGACAAATAGATAAGAACTTAAGACTTATTTTTAACTATTGATATTCTTTTGAAAATCATACTGAATAATCTGCTGAAATTCATTCATTCATTCATTCATTCATTCTAACTCGGACCTAGTCCAGTGTATATTGGGTCCAAGATTCTAAAGAGCATCCATACATGAGTTAATCTGAATTGTAGTAGTACTGTAGGTGTGTGACACTGGGTTGATTACACACCAGCTACACAGGTAAGACGACGCTTACGGGCATCCGATCAAAGGGAATTAATCGAAGCTTATCTAAAATGGAATATCGATAACCTGAGTGACAGTTCCTGTAGTACGAGAATTCCTGGTAGTGTCATGACAAACGGCAATGGACAGTAACTGTTGGAATGGACAGTAATTGTTGGAATGGACAGTAATTGTTCGTACGGACAATAATTGTTCGAATGGACAATAATTCTTGAACATTTATTCCAAAGCCGGTTCATTTGGCTTCCCTCAGACATACTTGATACGGAACTTTAACGCTCAACATGCTGGGTAAAAAAAATCAGCAGACCACATTTAGAAGTATTTTTCTATTTTTTTCCCCAGAAATAGAAATAAGTTTGTCTAATGCGAATTGTCTCCTAGGGTCAATATACACTGATGCATGCCTATCTACTTCATCCACACAATAGTAAGGAGACAATTTACATGAAATGTGAAAATCTATTTTCTTGGAAGACCACGCTGGGTCAAAATTTCAGCAGACGACATTTAGAAAAAGTTTTATTTTCCCAGAAAATAGTCTTTGATATTTCAAGCAAATTGTCTCCTAAGGAGACAATTTGTATGAAATGTCAAAGCCTATTTTCTTGGTAAAATAAGAAAATTTCGTCTGCTGAAATTGACCAGATAGTGGTACAGTTACTTGCTAAGAATATAACATTCAGCCGTGGTTTTCCATCGTTTTGACGTTTGCTGTCTACGAGGTCGCTATTAAGTTTCGGCCAAATGAACATTAGGAAAGGCCTCAACAAATGTGTGAATAAAACAGTTACGTTTTTTGTATGGTATTCTTATAAATTTTCCAGTTGTAATTGTTTTAAATTACATGTATTCGTTATGTCGTCATGCTTTTTCTTTCCTTTTTGCATGCCCCCAGCTTTGAAGAAGTTGGGAGGGCATATTGCTTTTGGCTTGTCCGCCCGTTCGTCCCAACGTCACGCTTTTCTTGTAAGCAAAATATCTAGGGAAACACTTGAGTTAGGCTCATGAAAGTTTGCAAGCAGCTTGAATAATGTGTAGATGATTTGATGAGGCGATTCTAATTGATACATACAACATACAATTTCATGATAAAATATGATTTTTTTTCTAAATATTTGTTTTCTTGAGCTATCGGAAGAATTTCGCAAGGACCAAAAAAAACGAGTTTGAATTAGCCATCAGTGTTCGAGCTATTAAGGTTCCACTTGTAGTTCATTGTTTGACTAACAGAATTCATGTTTTGTGTATGTGTTTTATAGAAGATGAGTTGTATGATGTAAGTCTAAGATAAATCTTCTGTTTTATTCTAATTATATGTAGCGGTGAACAAATCGCCTTATACAAGTATGCTTAGGCCAAATAAAAAAGTGTGTTTAGGGTAACATTTTAGAAAATAGGTAGTTTAGGTAGGGATCCTTTTTTTTTGCATTTGTTATGCAGAATTATACCATAATTACCAAATATATTTGGACTCTGCATCATAATTCACATAATATTTTACCAGCTACGTTTTGATGTGTCTAAAAGTACAGATAGAATGGCAAACAGTGTAGACGCTGATCAAATTTCCTCAGACCTTCTTGTCCGAATATTAAGCATAATATTTTATCCCAGCAATACTTATTTTTTTATGTTTTTTTTTTTAGAAAATTTGTAAAAAAAAGCTAGGTTCCACTAGGAAAATTAGGTAGGGTAGGGTACCCTAAACACATATTTTTATAGCCCGCCACACGATAGTCCGTCCGTCCGTATTTTCGTTTCCGGACGATAACTTGTAAATATCAATGTACTTTCACCAAACTTGGTATGTGCTTTGATATTGAGGAGCTCTGGACTGGAATTGCTAATGGGCAAATTTCGTCAATTTTTTACAGAGTTATCAGCCTGCGGTATGGCCGTACTTTTGTTTCCGGACGATAACTTGAGTAAATTGTCACCAAATTTGGTATGTGCATTGATGTTATGGAGATCTGGTTTGGGATGGCTAATGGGCAAAATTTTTATCAATTTTGACAGACGTATCTTCCCAGGACACGACAGTGGCGGGGTATTATCGTTTCACGTTTTTTTTTGTCATTTGGCCTTACTTTGATCATACTCAGGAGTACATTCGATGTTCTCATTATAGTAAATGAATACACTTTCAAGGGAGGCGACTTTGCTAAAATTGCCGCCCCCCCACACTTCCTTCTGAAAAGGGGTCTACTATAAACGGAAAGAACTGGCTTTTCTTTGGAGCGACTTCTTTCCTTTTAGAGTATATCCCTTTTCAGATAAGTCTTGGTGCAAAACCACAAAAGTTGTCTCCCTTGAAAGTGTCACTGGGAAAGAAGGCATATTCTTCATGGTGAGAGTCATCTCCCCTTTCAGTTCTGTTCATAATGCTCCCCAAAGTCAAAGTGGTCGGGAGGGCATATTGCTTTGGGCTTGTCTATCTGTTCGTCCGTCCGTACGTCACGCTTTTGTCCGTCCGTACGTCACGCCTCTCATATCTTTGAAACCATGCTAGGATTTTGAAATTTTATATATGCATTGCTTAAGATAAAAGAGCTGATTTGTATTTTTTTTTCTTTTCTGTCAGATTCTTCATGGTGGGGTTAGGCCCATTTTCAGACTTAGGCATTTTAGCAAATGGAAATATTGTAAGCAAAATATCTAAGGAGCCACTTGAGTTAGGCTTATGAAATTTTGCAAGCAGTTTGGAACCAATTTGTAAATGACCTGATTAAAGTTTTGTGACCTATTAAAAACATTTGATCAAATTATTTTCAGACTTAGGTATTTTTGCGTAGGAAAATCTAGCTAACTTAGTAATTTTATAGGGACAACCATATAGTTGGAGGCATAGTGTTTTACAAACACATTTCAGGTTCACCATAAATATTAGATAACTATTGTTTTATTATTGCTGTCAATATATATTTAACTACAGAATTCTGATAATATAGGGTTATTGCACTGATATAGGTAAATATTGTCCCCGAGTCGAAGGACACGAGCTTGCGAGTGTCCGTAGATATCCCGAAGAGGGAAAATATTCACCAATATCAGTGCAATAACTGTTTTATTATATAGCTATAGTTTTGCTGGATTAAAAATCTTTACAGACAAAATTCTGTGAACATTCGTTGTCTGAAAGCCATTCTAACAACAGTGCGAAATTGATATTACAAAAGAGATGGCATTTTTGCACCAGTGCGGTATCATATGTCGTATAACGGTAGCATTGAAAGGCATCCGAGTAAGCGCGCAATATCAAGTAAGCGTGCTTACTCCTCGGATTTTATCGCATATTTTTAACCATTCAAAAGTAATAGCTATATAATAAATTGCCTTTCAATGTATCCATCTTTTCACAATAATAGTTGAGCCGCAACGTCAGAAAACGTACCTTCGCCAGGCGAGGATTCAGATCAGCATTCGCACAGTCTGATCAGAATCTTCACTAGGCGCATTTCGGATAGCCAAGAATGTAAACATCACGAAAACATGCCTATATAATTTTGACCTCCTTAAACCCTATATGGTAAAACTAGGGTTTACAAAGCATACATTATTTTTCTTATTTCTGCTGAAAAACATAGATTGTGAGTACTCGTTAGAACCGCCTCGTCGAGGAGGCTCTAACAAGTATCCACAATCTATGTTTTGAGCAGAAATATGAACAATATCAGATTTTTTATCTGATTTTTATTTTTATTTTTGGTTGTAAAATTTTCAGTATATTTGAATAGGCGTGTTTTCGTAATGGTTCTTCATGCGGACAACGAAGATATTAAGGACTCTGACCAGACTGTGCGGATACGCAGGCTGATCTGAGTCTTCGTTCGGCGCACATGTCGGACGGTACGTTTTTCTCACGTTGAGGATCATATTGGCCGCGTCAAGGAAAAATATGTCTTCTAGCATGCGCAAAATGGATAGATTCAGATTCATCTCACGCATGCGCCAAGTCTGATCCGGGCTTTTGCTCATCTTTGATACATTCTATAGTGTCAAATGATTTTGTTAGCGGACAGTGTAGGGCCTGGTCAGACTGCGTGGATGCGCAGGCTGCTGGGCATTCGCTGTCCGCATACGCCCGAAAACAAGTTTTCGCATGACGGGCCCCATATAAGGGCGGGGGGTGGGGGGTAGGAGGGAGGTGTTCAGTTGAGAGAATACAGTACTCCAGATAAAGTTTTGGTACAGTAAGTATTTTATCCCCTGCTTTTAAGCTTTATGCTGAAATGCACATCTGCAATGCTTCATTCTTAAAATACCAATCAAAATATGCATACAATTTTTTTCAGAGAAAATAAGGTATTTCAGGTGACTTGAAATGCCAAGCTTTATTTTCAAATAAATAGATAAATAAATGAATAAATAAATGAATAAATAAATAAATATTTGTTTTTCAAATAAATAAATAAATAAATATAACAACAAATAAAATAAAAAATTATCAAGATGTTGTTTGTTGCATTTGTAATTGGTGCTTTTAGTGTACCAGTAATGTTCACAAATCAGGGTGAGGATATTTGCTTTAAATAGAGAAATCGTCTCTGCAGAATAGATGCTGGCCATCTAAAATTTTGAGTGCACATAATAAATCATCAAAGGGGAAGCGGAATCACTCTGACAATGATCATTATCCTATAAAATGTTTACCCCTTGAATTTGATTTCAGTGCTAAAATCCAAAATTTCATCAAGTATTTTTACCACCCACATGCCCCACTCCCTCCCTCAGCCTCAAATACAATATTGATGTTCAAAAAGCAATGGTAAATACCTTTTACTCCCTCGTATCTGGAGCTCTGATTTGGACAACTGTACAGTAAACCCTCGTTACAACGACAGCATTTGTTTCAAAAGACGTTGCCATTAAAATGAATTTGCTCTTGTACAGTATACTTAATGAACAAATTAATATGTAAGAAAGGTCTTGTATTGTTCTTATTTCCCCACAGAACATATGTTTTGGATATTTGTTAGGAGGCGATTCTAAGAAATACCCAAAACATATATTTCTTATAAAGTTTAAATGCGATATTCTTGCATAATTTGTGACTAATACACGTCGTTACTTCTTAAGCGAAGGTTTCGTGACAGTTATTATAACGAATTTTGTCGCTTTATCGAGTTTCGACATAAAGAGGGTTGTCTGTATTTAATACATATGCATCCTATACATGTTTTGTTCAGAATATAATTCAGGTATAGATCGATCTTGTCACAGGTAAGAAGGGTCCACCTAAAATCCGTATTTAGGTAAAACGTGACAAACTATAGCATCTCGGACCTTTTCGGATATATTCGTGAAGCACTCGGCAATATCATTTAAATATAAGGTCTTGATATCACTGGACAAATTGGTATAGTGGATACATTCATTGCAATAGTCGTCTAAACCAACAAGCAAGATTGTGTATGGGTACCATGTGCCTATATGTCAATGTTATAGTCATATATTAATATTGCCAAAATTGTTTCAGGAGATGATTCATATAAGCTGTAAGCTTTTTATCAGATTCTGTACCATGTGATATTGTGTTTTGTATGTATATGTGAAGAGTTCTAAATAAATACTGTTTAAACCAATGTTTTTTTTTTTTTTTTTTTTTTTCTTCTTAGTATTTCATACAATCTTATATCTTTCGTTGGGATTTTGACTATTTATTAATTATGTTTTTTTTTTTTGTTTCTTTTTTTTTTAAATATTTTCTTTGCTCAAAAAAATACAATTAAAATCAGTCAAATTACGAACTATACATCACGAAAACATACCTATATAATGTTTACCCCTTTAAACCCAACTTTTATATAATAAAATTGGGGTTTACAGGGGTATACCTTATTTTTCTTATTTTTGCTCAAAACGTAGATTGTGTGTACTCGTTAGAACCGCCTCGGCGAGGCGATTCTAACGAGTGCCCACAATCTATGTTTTGAGCAGAAATATGAAAAAATATCAGAATAATTATCTGAAAACTTTCAGTTTTCGGTGGTAAATTTTTCAATATATATGAATAGGCGTGTTTTCGTAATGAAAATATCAGTTAAATCAGAATCACTGTCAAATTAGCAGACTCATCACCGGTGTCTGGGGACGTGCCCCAACTTTCCCACACGTCTACCTTTCGCTTGCCGTAACAATAAATAACGTTGGAATAATAACGAGTGAAAAAAAAAAACTTAAAGAAAAACATCACGAAAACATGCCTATATAATTTTGACCCCCTTAAACCCCACTTTTATATAGTAAAACTGGGGTTTACAGGGGTATACATTATTTTTCTTATTTCTGCTCAAAACATAGATTGTGGGTACTCGTTAGAATCGCCTCGACGAGGCGGTTCTTACGAGTACCCACAATCTATGTTTTGAGCAGAAATATGAAAAATATCAGATTTTTTTTATCTGAAATTTTTCAGTTTTTTTGGAGCTGAAATTTTCTATATATTTGAATAGGCGTGTTTTCTTAATGATAAGAAAGATACAGAACGTGTTGAGGAAGATCCACCTGCTGGCATGAGAAAATATGGATACATGTATAATATAGCATTCGTCTTGCATACCACCAAGAGCACATTTTTTATAAGCTTTGGTATTTTATGGCGATTGGTATATTTTACAAATGAAATTTGAGGGAATTTTCTCTCTCTTTTTTATTTATTTTATTTTTATTTTTTTTCTTCATAATTTTAAGTGGGGTCCAAACAAAAGTAGCAATAAAAAAAACAACAACAACAAAAAAAAAAAACAAAAAAAAAAAAAACAAAAAAAAAAAAAACAACAGCAACAACAAAAAAAAAAAACAAAAAACAAAAAAAAAAACAAACAAACAAAAAAAACCCGAACAATCATGGAGTAAAAGAAAAAAATACAAAAAATAAAACACGAAAAAAAAAAAAAAAAAAAAAAAAAAAAAAAAAAAAATGTATTTGTTAATATAAGAGGGTCGAACTCCCGATATTGAAACTACTCACCTGTGTGCGTTTCCAACAAACTGAGCTATAACTCGATACACTTCAAAACGCGAGCGGAAGTGTATACTATCTCAGACAAACAGAGCAGATAAAACGGAGTTTCGAAAGTTTCCCCGTAACTACCAGCTTTACCTTGATCCTGGATTAGTGCAATAATAAAAGTACATTGACAAGACAGTAAACATTCACCGATCTATAGTACGGATGCGTATATATATGACATTGTGTTTTGTGTAAGCATGTTTTGTATTTTGTGTTAGTAGCTTTTCACTTCCCTGTTTTAGACTTTCGAGTTTTATTTTTTGAGTTTTGAGTTTTCGCTTTTGCGGTCTGTCTTTATGACATGTGCGGTTTTTTTCTTTTAAAGGGCGCAATAAAAAGCATAAAAGAAAGCGAGGTGAAACAGGAAAAAATATTTTATTTTTCAGCTTTTTATATGTTGCACTATAAGAAATACCTGCAGCTAACTTTTTACGGTAAAGTCACTGGCCATGGCATCACGAAATCATACCTATATAATTTTGACCCCCTTAAACCCCACTTTTATATAATAAAACTGGGGTTTACAGGGGTATACATTATTTTTCTTATTTCTGCTCAAAAGCATAGATTATGGGTACTCGTTAGAACCGCCTCACCGAGGCGGTTCTAACGAGTACCCACAATCTATGTTTTGAGCAGAAATATGAAAAATATCAGAGTTTTTTTACCTGTTTTTTACCTGAAAATTTTCGGTTTTGGGAGGTGGAATTTTCTATATATTTGAATAGGCGTGTTTTCGTAATGGGATGCCATTGCATTGGCCGTTACTTTTAAATGTCAAAACACGAAAGTCACAAGTTACAAACACACACAAACCACAAAACAGCCATTACGAAAACATGCCTATTCAAATATACTGAAAATTTGACCACCAAAAAATGAAAATTTTCCGATGAAAAATACTGATATTTTTCAAATTTTTGTTCTAAACATAGATTGTAGGTACCCGTTAGAACCACTTTGCCGAGGCGGTTCTAACGAGTACCCACAATCTATGTTTTTGAGCAGAAATAGGAAAAATAATGTATACCCTTGTAAACCCCAGTTTTACTATATAAAAGTGGGGTTTAAGGGGGTCAGACTTATATAGGTATGTTTTCGTGATGCTTACACAAAACAATGCCATATCTAGATTTCCGCAAGGTACGAGCAGCGCTATCGTTTAGATAAATAGATAGGCATGAATTAGTGTATGTTGACAGTTTTCAATAACTTGTTGTCTTTCTTCAGTTTTGCAAAATAAACATAATCATACTGAATTACGACTTTATCTTCACCATTATGAAAACAAGCCTATTCAAATATACTGAAAATTTTATCACCAAAAAATGAAAATTTTCAGATAAAAATTCTGATATTTTTCATATTTCTGCTCAAAACATAGATTCTGGGTACTCATTAGAACCGCCTCGGTGAGGCGGTACCCGTTTTTCATATTTCTGTTAAATCATTCAGCAGAAATAAGAAAACTATAACTTCTGTACTACTTTTCGGTAATAAAATCCCAACTAGCATTCTGCTTAATTCTATATCGGACCGTTATCGGCCGAATCCTGTCGGGCCAATAATGGTCCGATATAGATTAAAGCAGAATGCTAGCTGGGATATTGAAGTGCAGATGTTGACTAGCACTATACATCCCCTCCGAATTCACATCAACTATTATGGTCCGCTGGACACATCCGGAGATGTTTGCGCAGTGGCGGCTGCAGAGGGGTCGGGGGTTTCAGTCGAGCTCCGTCCATTTTGATTTAAAATTTCATTTTCATGGGAAATTGTAGATAAATTTGATTAAATTGGGATACAATATTTACCCTGAATATTCACCCCCTCACTCTTTACCTTATACTTCTCTCTTCAACAAGTCCATTTTATTACATTCACTTTAACCCGTTAAAGAGTGAATAAACTCTCCCACACTATATATTGAAAGAGCCCATTTTCGACTTTAAGTATGTCAGACTATATGCTGTAGATATTCCTCAAGAAAAATGGTTGACTTATTTGCAAACAGTGGAGACCCTGATTTTAGTCTACACATTTTGCCAGTTAGCCGTTTTGTGGGCTCCAGTCTTCAATGGGTTAACCTTTACCACTCTCTGGGTTGCTTCAGTAGACGACAAATAAACACATTTTTTAATTCTCCCAGAAATAGGGTATGTGATTTTATGCAATTTGTCTCCATTTGCACGATGCAAAAGCCGGTTAAATAATGATGATAATAATAATAATAATAATAATAATGATAATAGTAATAATAATAAATAAACTTTCAATTTTCAAAATTATTCCTACCCAGCAGACGTATCTTCATTTTGTGCAATCTGATTGGTCGATCTAATGAGCAGGAATCGCGGAACTATTTTCTTCGCGTTAATTTACTAAAGCTATTTTACCCGTTTTTTTACATGAATAAGCTCTAGTTGGAATATTAAGAAATAGATTTAATTTTTATGGATCTTATTAATGTGTTAACGTCGGCGAATTACTCACAAACTGAGTAAAGCTCAGAGAGTAATAAAAGTCACGCCACATTCTCGTTTCTGGGAACTAGTTCCTGAATTCAATTCGACGGAGCACGTGTCTTAGTGAACCATCCGGTTTCTTTGTGATGGAATATAAATCTATTTCTACTTGGTTTTTCATCCTACCTCCTGCCCTCAATTCAACTTCGAGATCGCCCACAAACCCCACTTTTGAGCCGTAAAAGTTGTCTTGCTGCTGTGAAATAAAAAAAAAAAAATAAATAAATGAACCGTTACGTCAGAAAACGTACCTTCGGACATGTGCCCAGCGAAGATTAAGATCAGTCCACGCATTTGCACGGTCTGATCAGAATCTTCAATGTGCACATTTCGGATAGCCAAGCTGCAACATTACTTCATGCGAACAATAGAGAACATAATCAGACTGCGCAGATGCGCAGGCGAATTTTAGTCTTTTTTAGGCGCATATGTCAAAGGTACGTTTTTGTCACGTCGTGGCTCAAATATTTAATATACAGTGAAACCTATGTAAGAGAGCCCCCTTTGAGAT